>JAJOZX010012488.1:0-100799 GCA_023014485.1 Bathynomus jamesi
ATCCCCTATCAACCTATCAACTTCTGTCTACTTATTCAAATTCCTTTATATAACCTTACGTACACTGTCATTACGTGCACACTTATATGTGTACATCTCTAACTACGTCATGTTTTGTGTTCGGTGACATCATTTTTGCAAATTGAGTCCTCTGAGCGCATCAGCACTATGTGACAGTTTTCCAACCAAATATATTCCATTGAAATGTCTTCAAAAACTCTCTCTCGCTTCTGCTAGAAATTTATAGCACAATTATGTTATATTATGTTGTATTGTTATCGTGGTATATTACCGTTTCGTTATCCGTCTACGTCACATAATTCTTCCTGCTGTCATTGTTTGTACTTAGAATTTGAATAACCCTTAGATAGAAATAATGTTACTTGTGTTTTATTTTACTATAAATGTCCATGTAATTTCAATGGAAAGTACGTTGTTGTCCTCATTCGTTTTACGTCGGCAATGGCTACTTAGTCTTAGGCTTTAAAACGATGACAGATAATTATTTTAATATAAAATATTCGATATTAACTGTAACAACTTAATTTGAATTAATTGGTAATTATAATTGTAATTATAGTGTACCAAAATTACAATGTATATAATGTACTTCATATCAATGTACTATCCTGACATTAGATCATCACCCAAAGATGTATAATCGGCAAATTACTGGTTTTTTATTTTTATTTTTATTTTTAAGATGAAACAATTTGCAGATTTTCCAAGAACGGAGAGAACTTAACCTTCAACTCCAGTCTCCCATTTTATTTTTAAATTTCATTATTATTTTGCGATGTAAATAAATTCATTCCTGGCATAGCCTTAGGTCAAAAAGGTCGAACTTCTCCCTTTCATTCCTGCCTTAACCATCATTTGATAAAGAACTGATAAGATTGCTGTCTTAGCCAACCTTCGATAAATATAAATTAAAAATTCTAGCCTGACTATCACCATTGATATAGGTTCTTGTGATCTGCCCAAAGCAATTAACTAATTGATTAATTCCTTGCCAAAGTGAGCCTCGGCAGTAGCAACTGGAGAAAACGCACCTGATGTGACTGAAAGGTGCGTTCTCTCCAGTTGGCAAAAACGGAGGTGCGCTTTCTCCAGTTGGGGTAATTTCAGAAAATTATTGGCCGCCGCCGCTGACGTCAATGCTGACGTCAATGCCCCGGCAGGGATTAATAGTTAAACTAAGACCTACTGTACGCCCTTGATGATTGGTTAGGTTAAGTCATGATATTTTCGTTAGTTTAAACGAAAATGACATTCGGACCGATCAATTTGTGATGCGTGATCTTTACGGGGGCTCCGCCCCCGTACCCCCGAGACCTAAATTATACAAATGATAATATAATAACGGTTACTATAGGATACATGGATGTCGAAGAAACATGATCAATTCATATTTATCTGAATTTATGTGGCGTGATAGATTTCATAATTATGATTTTAGTAATTTGTGTAAACTCATATCAAACAATATCCCTTTTGATTTTAGTTTCTGTATGATTTTATTGTCTGTTTTCCCTTAATAAATGTTTTTTTTCATTTGTTTTAATACCTTTTTGAGTTATGTTCTAGAGCTGCGTTTTCTGCAGTTTGCTCATTTAGAGGTGCGTTTTCTCCAGTTAGCTCATTTAGAGGTGCATCTTCTACAGTTGGCGAAACTGAGGTGCTTTTTCTCCAGATGCTCCCAGTATCTCTGTCTTCTGTGAAAGTTATGAACAAATTTTAAAGGAATGAATCAAAACTCGACCAACATTACTCTTCCATTTTTCTTCAGTTCCTCATTTTAGTTTTGTTTTTAAATTATGTCATGTAAATTGCTCTTCCTATTCGGATGTCACACGGCTAAGGCCGAGTTAAACTTCGAAGACCACCCTGTCTTCATATCGTCCAACAGTGCAACCCGATAAAAGTTGCGTGCGGGAAGTCCTACCGGGATCCATTTGACACCGAAAGTCCCAGCTCTTAACCCTTGGAATCCCGTCGCAACTTCCCATACCGAAATTTTCACGGCATCTGGTTTTCCACATCGCGATTTTTGGCATCCCGCCATATGATCATTCTTCGCGACTTCTTACGGCCTTCAAAACATTTGCAGTGTCATCGCAAGAACCGTCGTGCAACAATTGGATTCCCTACTCCGAGGACTTTTGACACACTTGTATTAGGAACTATTTTTAATTCACTAACTCCGTCATCATCTTCAACGTCAATTTGTAATTATCAACGTAGTTCAAATTTAAACTCGTCATCGTTTGCCCTTCAATCAACTTCGATTTTCTTCTCTCCACTACAGTCAACTTTGACCGTCTGCAGTCAACTTTCATTTTCATTAATAATTCACTTCAACATTTCTTCGTTATAATTTCAGAGGTCTTCGTTGAACTCAATCTGAATCTTTGAATTGTGAAATTTTATTCTTCAATGAACCCCGTCTTCAGATTGCCCTCCAGTGTATCCCTATAAAAGTTGCGTGTGGCCTGCAGGGGCGACATATGTTATAAGTAGTCAAACAATTCTTCGGAAGTAGAGTTTGCATTTAGGCTTTGGTTTTTAATTTACGTAACTTAAAATATAGTATTCGAGAAAACGCCAATTGGGTGAGTTTGGTGGAAGGAATTGAGGGTAATAACACCAGAACAAAAACGTATTTTTTATTAGCACGTTTAATGGTCGAAGATAAGATTATTCTTCTTTATGCTAATTCTTTCACTAAATTCTGTGGACGACTTTTCGATTTATTGCTCTTTTTACCTCCAAAAATGGTAAAGGAAGAAAAGGCAAGTAACCAATTCAGCTGGTTTCATCTAGTAACCCACCAGGATCCAATAGTTGGTATACCTTGTTAACCTTGTTGCTTTTCCGTGCATTGGTCTCTCTTCACACGAAGGTCAAGCTGGTGGCCCCACCTCTAGGTCTGGCTTGGTGGGAGCGAGTTGCTTTCTTGCGCTCTTCACCGTACATAGCCGGTCCTTTGGAAGGTCCTTTGGAAGCTGGTTAAAAAGTCTTGGCCCTCTGACAACCAAGCTATTTTTCTTCAGTGTTGAGGAGGTTCCTTGTGAGGCCTTTAATTTGGGAACACTACACATTCTGCCTCTCCTATTTTCCAGTGTTGTTTGAATGGTAATTGGGTTTAGTTTTAGGTTCGGTACCAGTTTTTTTATCATTTTCCATTCGTAGATTATGGTGTAGCCCTCTCTTCTTCTTTCCAGGGAGTACAGATTTAGTTTGCGTAGTCTTTCCCAGTAGTTGAGTTCTTTGCAGTCATCAATCTTGGCTGTGAAATGTCTTTACGTTTCTTCTAGTTTATTATGTAGTTTCTTCCTTTTTATACGGGGACGTCAAGACTGATCAGTATTCAAGTTTTTGTATAATGAGTGTTTTTAGCAGCGGAATCATTACTGTCCTGTCCCTTCTTTTGAACGTTCTTAGTACCTGTCCCGCAACTCTTTTTGCTTTATTTATCGCTATCTGATTTTGTGTTTCGAATTTCGCATCATCTGTCATTATTACCCCAGATCAATCGCTTTCGTGCTTCTCTGAATTTCCTGTCTATCTGGAGCATAATATGCAGTCTGTTTAAGTTCCTCTTTTCTACCCTATCTCAAGAGCTGAAATTTCTAGGTGTTAAATGTCATGTTGTTTTCTTCTGACCATTTGTATATTTTGTTCGTGTCCCTCTGCAAGGCCTCCACTTCATTTACATCTCTGATTTTTCTGCTAATCTTTGTGTCGTCTGCAAAGGATGTTACTGTACTGTTGCTGTTACTCCGCTGTCTATGTCTGTTAGCATGATAATGAACAGGAGTGAGGCCAGTACTCTCCCTTGCGGTGCTGA
Source organism: Bathynomus jamesi (assembly GCA_023014485.1). NCBI lineage: Eukaryota > Metazoa > Arthropoda > Malacostraca > Isopoda > Cirolanidae > Bathynomus > Bathynomus jamesi. Next base: position 3,851 of record JAJOZX010012488.1, read on the forward strand.
GCTGCGTACTTCCGATTGTGATGATGATATACCTTGAATTTTGACGACCTGTAGAGAGTTCTCTGAGGCAGTTGTCGATCCATTTTCCCACTTTGCCTGTTATTCCCATATATTTCATTTTATGTGCTATTATACCGTGATCACATTTGTCGAAAGCTTTAGCAAAATCTGTGTATATGACATCGTTGTTGTTATTGTCTTCCAATGCATCTAGGATATTGTTGTAGTGTTCTATTAGTTGTGACAACTGGTAGCTCGCTATCGCTCGCGACCGTTGTACAACTTGGCCCTCAGGCAGGTAGCCCTCCCGGCGAGTAGCACTGTGATCCAGCTACCAAATTAAAAAAAAAACGCCATTCCCCCCATTACCCCCACCCCTCTCCCCCATTACCCCTAACCCCACTCCCCAATTACCCACACACACAAAAGTAAAAAAGCCATTACTCCCATTACCCCACCCCCACTCCCCAATTACCCCACCCCCTCCTCACTACCCCGGGCGGGTAGCAGTATATGTCCTAATAATTATTTCAAAACAAATAACTTTAAAATTCGTAAAAACAAATGACAAGCAGCCCAACCCAAATAAACTGTCTGTACGCATAGCTGCCGACTGATCGACTAGGGACACTCAATATATTTTGCCCGACCCTTTTTCCTTAGCTAAATATAGGCCATGGGCTGAAATGTGTTTTGGGCCGTAACTTTGAACTTTCTGCGCTTCACATTACCGGATTTTTCCAGTTTGAACCTCCCCTCCGTGTATAAAACCGCTTTTAAACGCCCTCGTATAAAACCGATGGTTAACGCAGTTTAAAAAATGGCGTCTGACAGTGATGTGCGTCGTAAACAGAGAGCTGTTATCGAGTTCTTAACCGCAGAGAAGGAAACAGTTGGAAATATTCACAAACGTCTACAAAACGTTTACGGAGATGCAGTTGTTGATCGAAGCACAGTTGGACGCTGGTCTAAACGTGTAAGATCATCGTAGAGAGGGAGAGCCAGCCTCGATGATAAGCGACGCAGCGGTCGTCCGGCATCGGCTGTGACATCTCACACTGTGCAATGTGCTAACAGCATCATCATTCGATCAAATCGGCGCGTCACATACAAGGAGCTAACACTGGAGCTAGGAATTAGTGAAGGAAGTGTGAATACGATAATTCAGCAACTGGGATACTCAAAAGTGTGTTCACGGTTTGTTCCTCGCGAACTAACAGAAGATCACAAACCCCAAGGAAAGAAATTGCTTCTGAGTCATAGGTTCGATACGAGACAGAAGGGGATGACTTCCTTTCACGAATTGTGGCTGGGGATGAGATTTGGGTACACTACTTTGAACCTGAAACAAAACGCCAATCCATGGAGTGGCATCACGCAGACTCCCCACGCAAGAAAAAGTTCAAAATGGCTTCCTCTGCACGAAAGGTTATGGCCACCATCTTCTGGGACATGAAAGGGGTGATTCTGGTGGACAAACACTCAACTCAAAGGCATATATTGCTACCTTACAGAGACTCCAGAGACGTATAAAGCGAGTTCGACCGGCGAGAAAACTGGAAGACGTCGTCCTTTTGCACGATAACGCAAGACCACACAACAGTTTGCAAACAAGAGAGGCCATCACAAAAATGCGCTTGACGGTGTTACCCCACCCTCCATACAGCCCGGATCTGACACCTTCACACTTCCATTTGTTGGACCAATGAAGGATGCTAGTCGTAGAAGAAAGTTTCAGAGTGACGATAAGGTTGTTGAGGAGGTTAAGAGGTGCTTCCAGCGGAACCCAGCGGACTTTTACCAGGAAGGAATAAAGGCCCTTATTTCGAGGTGGAGGAAAGCCGTAGAAAAGTCTGGAGACTATGTGGAAAAATAAAACTTGTAAAAAGGTATGTAACTACTTGTGTACAAAATTTCTGGAACTTACAAGGAAACTTGGAAATAAAAATTAAAAGGTGGGGCAAAATATATTGAGTGGCAATATAAAATAGCCATATAACTCTTTCGAAAGATTAATTAAAAAAAAAATCAATTCTAGGATGTAATTTGACATGAATTTTCAGATTTGTTGGTAAAAATAGTGAAAAAGTGACGGAAAAATTAAATTTTACAGTAATTTTTACAATAGAAAAAAATTTCACCCACGAATTAAGCTTCCGAGACAATGTTTTTAATCTTACGGATTAATCTTACGTGACTGTTTATTTTAATTTAACTAATTTCTAAAATATAATAATGATAATAAGAAAAACTAATTACAAATTCAAAATCTACAAAAAAAATTTAGGCAAAAAAATTTAAATAAAAATGTGAGTATTTCAAAAAATCTGAATTTTTTTCAGTATATTTTTCCAACAGTCTTTCTTGCAAACTTTTATCCTACTGTATTTAACAGATCACTGCGGCCAATGGGTTAATACATTGCAAGCATGACCTGAATTATTGCTAATCTGGCAATATTTGAGCAACAGCCAAAACTAGAAAGCAAACCTTTAATGTTCTGAAGTCTTCCATAATTTGACTTTAAACAGACACGAACGTTTTACGATCATTTGATGAACAATTTTGTATTACTGCAAGATAAAAAAAAAACAGCTTCAGCCTTAGGCCAAGCACTCATATTAGCAAATAAAATTTATTTTAATAATATCAATAATAATAATAATAATAATAATAAATAATAAGAAGAAGAAGAAGAAGAAGAAGAAACTGAAGAAATTTAAAATTCCAAACTACCCTTAAAATAAAATTATAATATTATCAGAGTTGAAATTGGGTTGACACTCCATTATTAATCCGTTCTTGAATAAGAGCTCAGAATTACACCTATTCGTTAGCGAGTTCTTTTAAGAAACTTTGATTCTATAACTCTCATCTTAATTGAAATCAGAGCTCTCAGTTGAAACTACGAGTACTTTGGCAAAATATACGTTCAAAACCGTTTGAATATTTGTTATAAACGCCGTTTTAGATGTTGTAACATCTTACGAAAGGTCCGGAAATAGTTATCGTTTTTGCAAAATATATCTGAAAACTTAAATCTTTCAGAAACCATTGTTAAGAAGACTTTTGCTCTTAAGAATATATATATATAATATATATATATATATGTAAAAATGAACCATAAATAATTCCCATATTCCTATACTATCTTATTCTTCATGTAATTCTTTTATTCACTTACTATATAGTTCTTGTATCCATTTTAGAAAAAAGTATCCATTTTAAAAATTCATGTGTTATATGGTTCATGTATTTATATAATCCTGTAATTCTTATATATTTAACTTTATATAATGCCTCGGAGAACTCGAAGAGTAACATAGAAGAAAACTACTGCAAGTCACACATCCGTTGCTGCCACCTAACTAGAACCCCCGTCGACTTCGAAACCAACCCAGGCCATAGACGGAGGGGTTAACAACTGGCGACCCTTTAACCAGGATCTTCACGACTGACAACTTCTGCATCCAGGATTCTTCCAGTCTTCCAGACCCTGGAACTAGAACCAACACCCAGTTGACTGGCGTGTCACGACTTCTAGTTCGTCACATCCACCCTTGAACTGGTGCGTCACGACTCCAAGTTCTCCACGCCTAGTTTTCATCCAGAACAAGTGGCCAGCAAGAAACGTCTTCAGGACACGTGTCTAAGGATTTCGCCATAGGAATCTTGTTAATACAAACTCTTTTTTAAATAATCTCTAAACATTTGAAAAGTCACTATTATAACAGTTAATATTTAGTATTGAGCCAGAATTAACACAAAACACAGTGAACACTTCAGACACCAATGATACATTTTTTAATTGAAAACAGTATTTTCACAGAATTATTGTCACAGAGTTATTGTCAGTTATTTTCAGAGTTATTTTCACAGTTATTTTCACTATTATAGTTAGTATAGTATAATTTTATTTAATGTACCAAGCATAATACCAGAATATCTTGTTTACATTTTTTTTATATTATTATTTTGTTTGCAATCTTTTCAAATTTTTCCCTAGTTAGGCAAATTGTTGTGCATTTATTTTTTTAGATAGTGTAGTTAGGAAAACCCCTTAAGTGATCATTCCATAAATTAAGATCGGTCAAGCGACCTAATTAGAACCATTAATAAGTACCTTCACATATGAGCGATTCAGACTGTGCGCTTTCTGACATCGAAGATTTACCTATACCCATTTTTCCACCTACCCGCGCCCTTCAAACATACTCTCAAACACACAAACTTCAGATCCAGAACAAGCCAATATGTCTCAGTCTCAAACCCCCGCCCCAGCACACATTAACTTAGGCAGACTAGTAAACCTTTCCCATACGGTTTTAATTTTTAAGGGGACCATAGATAACACCGGTCTGCATGAAAATCGATTTCTTTATTTTGAGTTGTGATTCTGAAGCAGTTCGCTGCGCTGAATTAAAAAATGCTACGTTTTTTTTCTATCACCACAGTTTTAAAGTTATTAGCAAAACAATTTTGGGCGTTTTGTAATTTATTACCTTTTTTATCTTTAATTAATTTCGTTCGTTTTTCATATTTTTCAGATAGATAATTCTATCATTACGTCTTTAAAATTTTAATATGGTCGGTATGTTGTAAAACAAAGGACAAATGTAACGACCTTCATTAAGAGAGCTTATCATGCTTATTTTGGAATTAAATTAGGAGATCAAGACAAAAGTTGGGCTCCACACAAGGTTTGTCTTACGTGTGTTGCGGCATTAAGGAATTGGAGCAAAGGTAAAAAGAAAAGTTTGCCATTTGGGATCCCCATGGTACGGCGCGAGCCTAGAAACCATACCGACGACTGCTACTTCTGTTCTTCCAATGTTTAAAGGTTATAATGCAAAGAATAAAGAGAGCCTTCAATACCCAAGTCTTCCATCTGTAATAAGGCCGGTACCCCATGGTCCAGAAGTTCCTATTCCCCGCCCACCCGAGAGTCTGGATCAATACAATTCAGATTCTGATTCAGCTCCAAATCCAGACAATGATGATGTTTATGAAGAGCCAACAGCTGACCGAGATCCTAAACCATTAACCCAAGCCGAACTAAATGACTTAGTCAGGGATTTGAATCTGCCTAAGGACTCTGCAGAACTTTCATTGGTGTCTGAAGTGTTCACTGTGTTTTGTGTTAATTCTGGCTCAATACTAAATATTAACTGTTAATAATAGTAACTTTTCAATGTTTAGAGATTATTTAAAAAAGAGTTTGTACTTAACGATTCCTAAGGCGAAATCCTTAGACACGTGTCCTGAAGACGTTTCTTGCTGGCCACTTGTTCTTGGTGAAAACTAGGCGTGGAGAACTTGGAGTCGTGACGCACCAGTTCAAGGGTGGATGTGACGAACTAGAAGTCGTGACACGCCAGTCAACTGGGTGTTGGTTCTAGTTCCAGGGTCTGGAAGACTGGAAGAATCCTGGATGCAGAAGTTGTCATCGTGAAGATCCTGGTTAAAGGGTCGCCAGTTGTTAACCCCTCCGTCTATGGCCTGGGTTGGTTCGAAGTCGACGGGGGTTCTAGTTAGGTGGCAGCAACGGATGTGTGACTTGAAGTAGTTTTCTTCTATGTTACTCTCCGAGTTCTTCTATATGGCTCGGAGGACTCTGGTAGACTTACTAAAAATTCTGAAGATTCCGGACTCTTCTTATAGCGTATCCGGAAAGTTTAATGACTAAGTTCTTCTGAAGAGAGCAAGGCTCGAAGGATAAGATAAAGACTATCTTTTACTGTAATTTACTGCTAAAATGTACAGGTAGTGCTCAGCCTCTGAATTAGCTTCTGAATGACAATGGATGATTTTTACTGGGGTTTATATACCCAAAAACTGCTAAAATCATTATTATTAAATGCTAAAAAGGCTGCATTATTTTTGCACAATATTCGAAAATAAAGTAAATTTTTTAGCTGTGGTAAGGCTTGAACGAGTAAACAAAATATTTGAAGATGAAACCATATTTTTTATCTTAAACCGCGACTTTTCAGATCTGATGTTATCATAATCTGCCAAGTTAACTAAAAGTGGAAATCGGACAATGCATCTGTACACTAAAATATGCATATGAGTCAAATTTTAAGGTTTAAGATGTACAATTTAAATGCTTAGGCAAGACATGATCTCATCTTTTATAACGAAAGAGAATGTATACAAAATATGAACATTGCAAAGCTTAAGCAGGATTCCTTATTAAGCGAAATCTGAAAAATGATTATGAGATTTTAAAAAACAACAGGTCACCAATTATTTGGCAAAGTAGAAAGCAAATCAAAAATTTTATCCAAACTCGCGTTGGGCGATTTTGGTCCTTATGTAAAAATGAATACACACACGTACATACATATGAGTATAGGCATTATATAAAGTTAAATATATAAGAATATACAGGATTATATAAATACATGAACCATATAACACATGAATTTTTAAAATGGATACTTTTTTCTAAAATGGATACAAGAACTATATAAATGAATAAAAGAATTACATGAAGAATAAGATAGTATAGGAATATGGGAAATATTTATGGTTCATTTTTACACATATATATTATATTATATATATATATATAGATATATATATATATATATTTAAGAGCAAAAGTTCTTAACAATGTTTCTGAAAGATTTTTAAGTTCGCAGATATATTTTGCAAAAACGATAACTATTTCCGGACCTTTCGTAAGATGTTACAACATCTAAAACGGCGTTTATAACACAAATATTCAAACGGTTTTGAACGTATATTTTGCCAAAGTACTCGTAGTTTCAACTGAGAGCTCTGATTTCAATTAAGATGAGAGTTATAGAATCAAAGTTTCTTAAAAGAACTCGCTAACGAATAGGTAATTCTGAGCTCTTATTCAAGAACGGATGAATAATGGAGTGTCGACCCAATTTCAACTCTGATAATATTATAATTTAGTATATTTTAAGGGTAGTTTGGAATTTTAAATTTCTTCAGTTTCTTCTTCTTCTTCTTCTTCTTTTTCTTCTTCTTCTTCTTCTTCTTATTATTATTGATATTATTAAAATAAATTTTATTTGCTAATATGAGTGCTTGGCCGAAGGCTGAAGCTGTTTTTTTTTTTATCTTGCAGTAATACAAAAATTGTTCATCAAATGATCGTAAAACGTTCGTGTCTGTTTAAAGTAAAATTATGGAAGACATGAGAACATTAAAGGTTTGCTTTCTAGTTTTGGCTGTTGCTCAATATTGCCAGATTAGCAATAATTCAGGTCATGCTTGCAATGTATTAACCCATTGGCCGCAGTGATCTGTTAAATACAGTAGGATAAAAGTTTGCAAGAAAGACTTGGAAAATATACTGAAAAAAATTCAGGTTTTTTAAAATACTCACATTTTTATTTAAATTTTTTTGCCTAAATGTTTATTTGTAGATTTTGAATTTGTAATTATTTTTTTTCTCTTATTATTATTTTATTTTAGAAATTAGTTAAATTAAGGAAAATAAACAGTCACGTAAGATTAATCCGTAAGATTAAAAGCATGGTCTCGGAAGCTTAATTTGTGGGTGAATTTTTTTCTATTGTAAAAATTACTATAAAATTTAATTTTTCCCTCACTTTTTCACTATTTTTCCAACAAATCTGAAAATTCAGGTCAAATTACATCCTAGAATTGATTTTTTTTTTCAATTAATCTATTTCGAAAGTTATATGGCTATTTTATATTGCCACTCAATAATATTTTGCCCCACCTTTTAATTTTTATTTCCAAGTTTTCCTTGTAAGTTCCAGAAATTTTGTACACAAGTAGTTACATACCTTTTTTACAAGTTTTTATTTTTCCACATAGTCCCAGACTTTTCTACGCTTTCCTCCACCTCGAAATAAGGGCCTTTATTCTTCCTGGTAAAAGTCCGCTGGGTTCCGCTGGAAGCACCTCTTAACCTCCTCAACAACCTTATCGTCACTGAACTTTCTTCCACGACTAGCATCCTTCATTCGTCCAACAAATGGAAGTCTGAAGGTGTCAGATCCGGGCTGTATGGAGGGTGGGGTAACACAGTCAAGCGCATTTTGTGATGGCCTCTCTTGTTTGCAAACTGTTGTGTGGTCTTGCGTTATCGTGCAAAAGACGACGTCTTCCAGTTTTCTCGCCGGTCGAACTCGCTTTATACGTCTCTGGAGTCTCTGTAAGGTAGCAATATATGCCTTTTGATGAGTGTTTGTCCCCAGAATCACCCCTTTCATGTCCAGAAGATGGTGGCCATAACCTTTCGTGCAGAGGAAGCCATTTTGAACTTTTCTTTGCGTGGGGAGTCTGCGTGATGCCACTCAATGGATTGGCGTTTTTGTTTCAGGTTCAAAGTAGTGTACACAAAATCTCATCCCCAGCCACAATTCGTGAAAGGAAGTCATCCCTTCTGTCTCGTATCGAACCTTTGACTCAGAAGCAATTTCTTTCCTTGGAGTTTGTGATCTTCTGTTAGTTCGCGAGGAACAAACCGTGAACACACTTTTGAGTATCCCAGTTGCTGAATTATTGTATTCACACTTCCTTCACTAATTCCTAGCTCCAGTGATAGCTCCTTGTATGTGACGCGCCGATTTGATCGAATGATGATGCTGTTAGCACATTGCACAGTGTGAGATGTCACAGCCGATGCCGGACGACCCTGCGTCGCTTATCATCGAGGCTGGCTCTCCCTCTCTACGATGATCTTACACGTTTAGACCAGCGTCCAACTGTGCTTCGATCAACAACTGCATCTCCGTAAACGTTTGTAGACGTTTGTGAATATTTCCAACTGTTTCCTTCTCTGCGGTTAAGAACTCGATAACAGCTCTCTGTTTACGACGCACATCACTGTTAGACGCCATTTTTAAACTGCGTTAACCAACGGTTTTATACGAGGCCGTTTAAAAGCGGTTTTATACACGGAGGGGAGGTTCAAACTGGAAAAATCCGGTTATGTGAAGCGCAGAAAGTTCAAAGTTACGGCCCAAAACACATTTCAGCCCCATGACCTATTATTTAGCTAAGGAAAAAGGGTCGGGTAAAATATATTGAGTGCCCCTAGTCGATCCGTCGGCAGCTATGCGTACAGACAGTTTATTTGGGTTTGGGCTGCTTTGTCATTTGTTTTTTACGAATTTTAAAGTTATTTGTTTTGAAATAATTATTAGGAGAAGAATGTTGTTTGTTTTTTGTTATTTATTTAGAATAAAAGCATATTAAAACATTTTACAGGAAGATAAGCAGGCGAAAAGGTCTAAAATGAATTACAACGTCTGACTCCATTTCCTGTAAATGTTGAAGGTTTTATGATCTCTGTGGAACCTACTAAGTGTATTAAATATTGTAAGTTCGCTATAAAACATTTAAAAATCCAGTAGCCGTATTTAATCGAGAGTTATTGCATCAAAATAGGTTGAAGACTTTTTCCAAAGTGTAACTTGCGCAGCCTAGCAAAGTAAATCCCTCAATGATGAAGGTGAAAGTTCCCCTTTTCAGTATTGCCATTAGAGGCAATGGAAATAGTAATACAGTATTTATATGTTTGTTAATTATTTAAATACATATGTATGAGAATAACATCTATAAATGTATATAAAAATGTATATGAGAATCAACATGGATTCCGATCAGGTAGATCATGCCTATCCTATATACTATTGAGCTAAAATGTGTGTGTGTGTGTGTGTGTGTGTGTGTGTGTGTGTGTGTGTGTGGTGTGTGTGTGTGTGTGTGTGGTGTGTGTGTGTGTGTGTGTGTGGTGTGTGTCCGCTTTCTTCGGAACGTGCACAGACTAAACGGCACATCGGAAAATTCTGCAATCACCACCAACTGATAGCCCATCAGCTGCCGATGTACTCTGTCAGGTTTCCCGGTCCTAGGTCACAATTACTGGGTCCGAAGGCCCCAGCACCGCGATAAAACTACAGAAAAGAACGCAGCCGTGAAATCTTGAGCTTCAGATTGTGTGACATATACTGCTACTACCCGCCCGGGGTAGTGAGGAGGGGGTGGGGTAATTGGGGAGTGGGGGTGGGGTAATGGGAGTAATGGTGTTTTTTACTTTGTGTGAGTGGGTAATTGGGGAGTGGGGTTAAGGGAATGGGGGAGAGGGGTGGGGGTAATGGGGGTAATGGCGTTTTTTTTAATTTGGTAGCTGGATCACAGTGCTACCCGCCCGGAGGGCTACCTGCCCTGAGGGCCAAGTTGTACAACGGTCGCGAGCGATAGCGAGCTACCAGTTGTCACAACGAATAGAACACTACAACAATATCCTAAATGCATTGGAAGACAATAACAACAACGATGTCATATACACAGATTTTGCTAAAGCTTTCGACAGATGTGATCACGGTATTATAGCACATAAAATGAAATATATGGGAATAAACAGGCAAAGTGGGAAAATGGATCTACAACTTCCTCAGAGAACTCTCTACAGGTCATCAAAATTCAAGGTATATCATCATCACAATCGGAAGTACGCAGCTCAGTACCACAAGGGAGAGTACTGGCCTCACTCCTGTTCATTATCATGCTAACAGACATAGACAGCGGAGTAAACAGCAACAGTACAGTAACATCCTTTGCAGACGACACAAAGATTAGCAGAAAAATCAGAGATGTAAATGAAGTGGAGGCCTTGCAGAGGGACACGAACAAAATATACAAATGGTCAGAAGAAAACAACATGGCATTTAACACCGAGAAATTTCAGCTCTTGAGATAGGGTAGAAAAGGGGAATTTAAACAGACTGCATATTATGCTCCAGATAGACAGGAAATTCAGAGAAGCACGAAAGCGATTGATCTGGGGTAATAATGAGAGATGATGCGAAATTCGAAACACAAAATCAGATAGCGATAAATAAAGCAAAAAGAGTTGCGGGACAGGACAGTAATGATTCCCCTGCTAAAAACACTCATTATACAAAAACTTGAATACTGCTCAGTCTTGACGTCCCCGTATAAAAAGGAAGAAACTACATAATAAACTAGAAGAAACGTAAGGACATTTCACAGCCAAGATTGATGACTGCAAAGAACTCAACTACTGGGAAAGACTACGCAAACTAAATCTGTACTCCCTGGAAAGAAGAAGAGAGGGTACACCATAATCTACGTATGGAAAATGATAAAAAAACTGGTACCGAACCTAAAACTAAACCCAATTACCATTCAAACAACACTGGAAAATAGGAGAGGCAGAATGTGTAGTGTTCCCAAATTAAAGGCCTCACAAGGAACCTCCTCAACACTGAAGAAAAATAGCTTGGTTGTCAGAGGGCCAAGACTTTTTAACCAGCTTCCAAAGGACCTTCCAAAGGACCGACTATGTACGGTGGAGAGCGCAAGAAAGCAACTCGCTCCTCCACCAAGCCAGACCTAGAGGTGGGGCCACCAGCTTGACCTTCGTGTGAAGAGAGACCAATGCACGGAAAAGCAACAAGGTTAACAAGGTATACCAACTATTGGATCCGGGTGGGTTACTAGATGAAACCTGCCGAATTGGTTACTTGCCTTTTCTTCCTTTACCATTTTTGGAGGTAAAAGAGCAATAAATCGAAAAGTCGTCCACAGAATTAGTGAAAGAATTAGCATAAAGAAGAATAATCTTATCTTCGACCATTAAACGTGCTAAAAAAAATACGTTTTTGTTCTGGAGTTATTACCCTCAATTCCTTCCACCAAACTCACCCAATTGGCGTTTTCTCGAATACTATATTTTAAGTTACGTAAATTAAAAACCAAAGCCTAAATGCAAACTCTACTTCCGAAGAATTGTTTGACTACTTATAACATATGTCGCCCCTGCAGGCCACACGCAACTTTTATAGGGATACACTGGAGGGCAATCTGAAGACGGGGTTCATTGAAGAATAAAATTTCACAATTCAAAGATTAGATTGAGTTCAACGAAGACCTCTGAAATTATAACGAAGAAATGTTGATGTGAATTATTAATGAAAATGAAAGTTGACTGCAGACGGTCAAAGTTGACTGTAGTGGGGAGAAGCAAATCGAAGTTGATTGAAGGGCAAACGATGACGAGTTTAAATTTGAACTACGTTGATAATTACAAATTGACGTTGAAGATGATGACGGAGTTAGTGAATTAAAAATAGTTCCTAATACAAGTGTGTCAAAAGTCCTCGGAGTAGGGAATCCAATTGTTGCACGACGGTTCTTGCGATGACACTGCAAATGTTTTGAAGGCCGTAAGAAGTCGCGAAGAATGATCATATGGCTGGATGCCAAAAATCGCGATGTGGAAAACCAGATGCCGTGAAAATTTCGGTATGGGAAGTTGCGACGGGATTCCAAGGGTTAAGAGCTGGGACTTTCGGTGTCAAATGGATCCCGGTAGGACTTCCCGCACGCAACTTTTATTGGGTTGCACTGTTGGACGATATGAAGACAGGTGGTCTTCGAAGTTTAACTCGGCCTTAGCCGTGTGACATCCGAATAGGAAGAGCAATTTACATGACATAATTTAAAACAAAACTAAAATGAGGAACTGAAGAAAAAATGGAAGAGTAATGTTGGTCGAGTTTTGATTCATTCCTTTAAAATTTGTTCATAACTTTCACAGAAGAGAGATACTGGGAGCATCTGGAGAAAAAGCACCTCAGTTTCGCCAACTGTAGAAGATGCACCTCTAAATGAGCTAACTGGAGAAAACGCACCTCTAAATGAGCAAACTGCAGAAAACGCAGCTCTAGAACATAACTCGAAAAGGATATTAAAACAAATGAATAAAAAACATTTATTAAGGGAAAACAGACAATAAAATCATACAGAAACTAAAATCAAAAGGGATATTGTTCTGATATGAGTTTACACAAATTACTAAAATCATAATTATGAAATCTATCACGCCACATAAATTCAGATAAATATGAATTGAGCATGTTTCTTCGACATCCATGTATCCTATAGTAACCGTTATTATATTATCATTTGTATAATTTAGGTCTCGGGGGTACGGGGGCGGAGCCCCGTAAAGATCACGCATCACAAATTGATCGGTCCGAATGTCATTTTCGTTTAAACTAACGAAAATATCATGACTTAACCTAACCAATCATCAAGGGCGTACAGTAGGTCTTAGTTTAACTATTAATCCCTGCCGGGGGCATTGACGTCAGCATTGACGTCAGCGGCGGCGGCCAATTTTCTGAAATTACCCCAACTGGAGAAAGCGCACCTCCGTTTTTGCCAACTGGAGAGAACGCACCTTTCAGTCACATCAGGTGCGTTTTCTCCAGTTGCTACTGCCGAGGCTCACTTTGGCAAAGAATTAATCAATTAGTTAATTGCTTTGGGCAATCACAAGAACCTATATCAATGGTGATAGTCAGGCTAGAATTTTTAAGTTATATCAGTTCTTTATCAAATGATGGTTAAGGCAGGAATGAAAGGGAGGAGTTCGACCTTTTTGACATAAGGCTATGCCAGGAATGAATTTATTTACATCGCAAAATAATAATGAAATTTAAAAATAATATGGGAGACTGGAGTTGAAGGTTAAGTTCTCTCCGTTCTTGGAAAATCTGCAAATTGTTTCATCTTAAAAATAAAAAAAAATAAAAAAACAGTAATTTGCCGATTATACATCTTTGGGTGATGATCTAATGTCAGGATAGTACATTGATATGAAGTACATTATATACATTGTAATTTTGGTACACTATAATTACAATTATAATTACCAATTAATTCAAATTAAGTTGTTACAGTTAATATCGAATATTTTATATTAAAATAATTATCTGTCATAGTTTTAAAGCCTAAGACTAAGTAGCCATTGCCGACGTAAAACGAATGAGGACAACAACGTACTTTCCATTGAAATTACATGGACATTTATAGTAAAATAAACACAAGTAACATTATTTCTATATAACGGTTATTCAAATTCTAAGTACAATCAATGACAGCAGGAAGAATTATGTGACGTAGACGGATAACGAAACGGTAATATACCACGATAACAATACAACATAATATAAACATAATTGTGCTATAAATTTCTAGCAGAAGCGAGAGAGAGTTTTTGAAGACATTTCAATGAAATATATTTGGTTGGAAAACTGTCACATAGTGCTGATGCGCTCAGAGGACTCAATTTGCAAAAATGTTGTCACCGAACACAAAACATGACGTAGTTAGAGATGTACACATATAAGTGTGTACGTAATGACAGTGTACGTAAGGTTATATAAAGGAATTTGAATAGGTAGACAGAAGTTGATAGGTTGATAGGGGATGGGTAGACAATAGATAAATTAATTAATAAATGCTTTACTATAAGGGACGATTCACAAGAAACGATATATGCAATGACCTATATAGAGTATGAATTTTATAGTAGTATATGGGGTAGCTACCATAAATTGAATACAAAATACGAAAATATTTAGTATTGGATTTGGTATTTAATTTAGTATTTAGTATTTAAGTCAGAAATAGATCAACTGACGGCAGATAATATAAGGATAAATTTTATACGTTTAATACTTTAATCTAGTGGAATATACAGCATAAGTAATTACAGGAATGTATGAGAGGAATACAAACTAGAGAGACACAGTTATGAAGCAAATACATAGATATAGTATAGAAATGGTGCAGGACATCTTGCGTGAAATCAGAAACCAGTAATTAAGGGAATTTTATAATATATATATATATTTTGCTCTTTACAAATGGAGAATATACGACAATAAATGTAGTTTCGAAGCACAAACAAAGAATTTAATTATGACAGAATTTATAAATGTAGGGTTGGATGTAAGATAATTACAGTTAATTATAATTGGTTTTAAAACAATCGGCGTATAGGAAATATTCTAATGGATCTTTAAAACAATCTAAACCGTTCATTACCTTGGCTGTACTTCGAGGAGAGAATGAAATTAAGGGACATTCGCTTCTTTGAGCGAACTTATCATGGCACAATCATGGATACAATCTGAAGATGGGTAGATCACATGGTTGTAACACATTAAAAAATCTCGGACCAGACCCACATCCCCACACCTTTCAGATAAAAGGACCCACCTTTATACAATGAAAATTGCAAGAAATGCACTCTCTTTCAAAGAAGCAGATATATGGAATGTAATTCCATTAAATATCAGACAGGCTTCATCATTAAATATATTTCATAAATCACTAAAGAAGTAGTGTACTTCATTAGCTCCGACTGATGGATAAGCTCACTACTGCCATTATTATCATAGTAATGAAGTACCCATTTTATAATTGATTAGCTAGAATATGCTGAACTCATTAAGTACTTTTATTTTCAAAATTTATCCAAAATTAATACTTTTTTTATAAAGTGTTATTTGTTTCTACTTTACACTAATTTGTAAATTGCTACATTATTATTATTATTATTATTATTATTACTTGCCATTTTCACTTCTCTCATGTAATAAATATACTGAATCCTATTAATTTTGCCTGAAAAGCTTCCATGCTTTCAACGGCGTATTTAGATTAGAATACTGTGAATATATTAATGGCATAAGAAATACCTAAATTGTACAGAAAATATATTTAAGAAATGTAAAACTCTGTTACTTGTATTCTTTCTCTGAATAAATGTTTTTATTTTGTTTGTTGTTGTTATTAACAGCTTTGCAGAAAACCTCGTTGCACTCAGATATTCACTTCCTTCATTGCTGTCAAAATGATGTGGGTGACCAAATAAGAAGATGCTTCATGGGATGGTATACTGTATATTATTTATCGACAAACTATTCTTTCAGAAAATATCATTCCATTTCTATGGGATCCACAAAATGTAATAGACACCACGGAAGTGGTTTATTTAGGGTTGGAAAGGGATGGAAGCTTGCCGGAAATTTTTGAAATGTTCCATGGAAGATTTCGGGAATTTTGAAGGCGTCGGGAATTTTAGAAATGTTGAGAATTTTCAATTTTAAGTCACTTTTTAAATTTATTAGATATTTTTGGCAGTAAACAGTGAAATTTATCATATTTAATCATTTTCTACCTTAAAAAGAAGTTCTGGCTTCTTGTATCAATTGTTTTTATTGAATTCAGGTGAGTCTGGGGGGAATATACATGGCTAAAAATAATAATTTGAAAGTATGAAGGAAATTCACGGTTTATTATTCACTAATTGGTAATATTTATTTTTACATGGGGAGTTTCCATTTCAGCATTCTGGAAATTTCCTTCTTATAAAATAATTGAGGTTAAAAGAAATTTCAGGGTGCGGGGGTTCCCATTTCAACATCTTCAACTTCACCCTACTGACCAGTATCATTTGCTGCTAATATCACCAACTGCATTTTGAATTGCTTTACTTGGCTGCATTTTCACACTTTCCTCAAACAGTTAAATTACACAGAATACCCTGATTCAAGAATAAACAACTGTTCGTTTTATGAAAATTAAAGTTTTTGAAAATTCCCCAAATTCACGAAAGTTTCAGATAATTAACAAGATTCCTAATGAAAATTTACTCCCCTCAAAATGTCCAGAAATTTTACAGCCCTAGGTTTAATTTCACTATGGTGCCAAATGCCACGATGCAAATGCCACCCAACAACTGAAAAATTCTGGGATTGATTTTTTTTTATCAGACTCAATGGTCAGGAAATTCCCCTGATCTGAACATAGTAGAGTATTTTGGAACGATTTTCAAGTACAAAATTGAAGATTTGCTGCTGCAGGAACTTGGTCCCAACCGATATTCACAAGAGTTCCTCATTCAACATATTCAAACTATTTGACAAGATCTTGAATATGACAGATTTGTTTGAACATGTGCTGAAATCATTCCCTGAATGTCTGTGAGAGCTGTGCGTGAGGGTAGTGGCAAACATACGAGATAGTGATACGTTTCTGTATTCAGTTTGAATAAAGCTTTCAAATGGTGTTCTATTTTTGTTGGATCTTTTTTGGGAGCAAGTGTAGTTTACGTCCCCCTGTGGTGCTTATTGTAGTTTACGTTCCCGTACATTATCCTAGTGTACTTTTCGTTCCCCAACTTTGTCCGCGTATACCTAATCAAATAAAACGTTAAGACTAACGAAAAACTTACGACTTAACCTAACCGCTCGCCAATTTAGACACACACACACACACACACACATATATATATATATATATATATATATATATATATAATATATATATATATATATAGTGGACCTAGTTTTAACCGTTTAAGGTGATAATGATTTAATTGTATGCAATGATTAATTGATGCAATGACTGATTGCTTATTAATGAAAGGCTGGGTTAATAATTTATGATGTCATACAGTATCACCGATTGGAATAATTGGTTATTTGATTAGGCCCACCATACTATTGGAAGTGACAGGAAATGGCAGCGAGGTCACCAGCTTGGTTTACACCCAAGCAAATTAATATTAAGGTTATAAAAGACACCTTATGTTTTTTTGTAGTTTAATTAAGAAAATATTTATATTAATTTTCACAGTGAAAATACAATGGAAAGACTGACTAGAAAGCTTAACAATTCGATAATGACCTTTGAAATGCGCTCGTTTATGTGAGGCTTAATGGTATACAAAATGGGAGACAACCTGAAATATGAGATGGTGAATACAAAAATAATGCATGTACGTAATAATATAACAAATAGGTTATGTAATACACTGATTAGGGAAGCTACAGATTATGCATAAATGATCTGTGAAAGAGGCCTATTAATGACACAGAAAACGCGTACGGTTTGGTACACTGAATAGAATAAGTCTCGGTACTTTATTTTTTATGAAAATAAAGCCGTTATTTATTCACTGTGGTATAACAAAGAATTAACGGTAATTAATTGATAGTTTTACGTTATGCTTATGACATAGACTTAGCTAATAAGATGAAATGTTAATTGCTTAATTGACACGTAATAAGTAATACTCATCGATGGTATGTAAATGGCATGCAACATAGAACATTGAATGGGCCTAGTAAATGATATAAAGAATGCACGCGCGTTTGGTACATTGAATGGAAAACATGACACTCTGATTAAGTAGGCTAGCTGATTGAATGGGCCTAGCAATGATATAAAGAATGCACGTGCGTTTGGGATAGGCCTAATGATAGTTGAGGGAATATACACTGTATATGAATTAGGCCTGCAGTAGAGAACTTATTTATCGCACAAATATAATAGTGAACACAACAGCGGATGATGTGAATTACGGGGGATCATGTCAAGAATAGCGAACCCAACACCTGCAGGGTTCGCTATTCTTGACAAGGGAATTTTTGGGTTCGCTATTCTTGACATGGTAAAATTGGGTTCGCTATTCTTGACATGGGAAGTCCTCAAGGACGTTTTCATAACTTCAGACGGTAGGTTTATGTTTCCCAATTTTAAGTAATTAGTTAAGGACGTATTAAATGCTTTTATATTAGTCTTTTTTTATTTAACCAAACTAGCACGACTTAACCTAACCAATCGTCAATGCCGTACAGTATAAAGAATCCTCTTCTCTTAATATATAAAAATAAATAAATAATAAAAAAATTTATTGTTTTTTATTTATTTTTTTAGGTTAATTGTACGCCCTTGACGATTGGTTAGGCTAAGTCGTGATAGTTTGGTTAATTTTTGCTACCCGCGACCCGCACGAAGGGCGGGTCTTAGGCTAGTTGTAACATAAGAGAAATTGTAATATTTTAATATTTATTATATAAACAAATTTATAAATGCAAATAAATAAAATAGGTATTTTTACAATAATAGGACTACCAATCTCAATAGAGACTACGTTAGCTTATGTGGAAGAACCCAAACAATTCTTAAATCATTAATTCCTTACCCTTCAAAATGGATAGATCTACATTTACAGAAGTTCTGCAGCCATTACTTGGGGAAGAAACTTTACCAGTGATTAACTGGATGAAGCAAAATTCACTTATTCGACGCGAGTTAAAATGTGAATCGTGTTCTATATTGATGAATTGGACAAAGTGCAGTGCCTCTCTAGACGGTTATGTGTGGAAGTGCCAAGTGAAAGCTTGTTGTAAATACAAACGAAATTTATCAATAAGAAAAGATTCATTTTTTGCTAATTCAAAAGTTAAACTTCAGCAGTGGATACATGTCATATATTGTTGGTGCAATGAAATGAGTGAACAGAAAACTTCTCGAATTGTAAATAAGTCTCGTCAGACCATAGTGGATTTCTACAACTTTTTCAGAGAGGTGTGTACAAGACACAGAGACCAAGAAACACTTTTGGCAATAATCGAAAAAGTGGTGAGAGATGGATCAATTATCCATAGTGATGAATGGCGAGCCTACAGAAATCTGGCCAATAATCCAAATTACCAGCACAGAACCGTCAACCACTCTTTGCACTTCGTTAATCCACAGACAGGCGTTCATACACAACATATTGAATCGTATTGGGGAAGACATAAGGCTAAAATTAACAACATGCAAGGATGCAAACGCGAATTTCTTCCAGGTTATTTACAACAGTTCATGTGGATGGAAAGAAATAAAGTAAACAGGTTAATTAATTTCTGTAACGCAATTGCCACTCAATTTCCTTTTTAATAAATTAGTATACGGTTCATTTTCATTTCAGTAAATTGTTTTATTTATTCTTTCATCAATAAAGTGAAGATTACATATGTTTAACTTTTTCCTTTACATGATATTTATATTGGGTTTGCTATTCTTGACATGGGAACTTTTGGGTTCGCTATTCTTGACAAGGGAATTTTTGGGTTCGCTATTCTTGACATGGTAAAATTGGGTTCGCTATTCTTGACATGATCCATTACGGGTTCTGAAGGACACTTGAATTAGGAAAATGTTCTACTGCGTTATTAACGAGAGTCAATTGGAACGTTTAATTACTCACTTTGGGAGCGTAGCCTGCTGTTCGGCGGTAGGATAATGTAGGCTTCAAGAGTACTTAGAATATGATGTACTTAGCTTACCCGGACGATGTAACGCTGTTGAAGGAGTGTTGAAAAGGAAACTAATACCGTGAGTGTCGTTGATCGTCCTCTGGAAGCTGGTCGCTCACGCGTTGGTCGTGTCGTGATTAGGCCTTTTTGCGAAGATGTAGGCCCGGTTGTGGTTGTCTCTTGGAAGTTTGTTCCGTAGGTCAAGGTATGATGGCCTAATGGAGTCTGTAGACGATCGTTCTTCGTAAAGCGGTGAAAACTGGCCAGATGTGGAGTGATTTGGGTTTGTAGCTTTCGCCGTCGAGTCACGCAATGTGTCCACCTTGCGGATGCTTCTCGTAGCGTTGCAACCTTGCCGGTGCTCTCGAAGATGCTTGATAACCGGTTTAGTGGTAATGAAGAGACCAAGGGGAATTCCTGATGCCGTTGGGTTTTGCTGCGGCAGTATTGGTGGATCACTTCCAATGATGCTCCGTTTCTTGAATGTGGTGTTGAAGTGAGCCTTGGTCTTGGTAAATTTATAGTATACACCCGTCTCCCTTTGGAGGTGAAATTTATGTTTTCCTATGGTTTTTATGTGCTTTGAACGAATCTGACCTTCAAAACCGTCGGAAATGACTCGTTTTGAGATAACTCCCCTCCCCCCAGCCGGCAATCGAAAACGAGTCATTTCCGACGGTTTTGAAGGTCAGATTCGTTTAAAACACATCAAAAACCATAGGAAAAAACATAAATTTCACCTTCAAAATTGACCTAACCTAACCTATCCTAACCTAACCTAACCTATCCTAACCTAAATCACTTAGAGTCTTGTAGGCAGCCCAGGAATCACTATAAATCACAGAGCCAGGCCTAATGTACTTCTGAATGAGTGGAATGAGTGTTCCATTCCGGTACGAAAGTAATTCAAATTCGAAATGGATGGAGCGCAGGGATTGGGCAGACATGTAACGAACACACAACGAACACACAAACGAACGTACGAACACACAAACGAACGTACGAACACACAAACGAACGTACGAACACACACTAGATACACAAAAAAAAAATGTTTATATCTCGAAAACGAAGCATTTGCGACGGAAACGCTATAGAAGGAAAGTGTCTTAGAATTAAAATATCTACTTAACGAACATATAATAATTGCTGGATGTTAGACGGGTGTAATACTATAATAATACCTTGGTCTTGAGCCGGTTAAAGCTGATGAGGGGTGAAAACGTACAGAGTAGTCGAACGAAATGGAAGCGCTAACGAAGTGAGGAGGAGTGAGAGTGGGTGCTCGCTTTTATACGTAGTTCCTGTGACGTAGGACTTCGCACCAAATCTTAAGACGCTTTGTGCGCGTCCTTTAGTTGATAAGGATTTGCGTTCGCGCCCTTTGGGAAGAAACAGACGCTTCATTGTTTGACTCTTTGCCCACGTGTGCTTTCCAAGATTCTTTGACGATATGTCTGTCTATTTGTTGGTCTATTTCTTGTCGATCCGCTACATATGTAATATAAATAATATATATATTACAGGGTGTACATAAAGTCAGGATCTATTTTTGTGAAGCACTTGGAAATTATATGGAATTCAATCATAAAATGATAAAGTGGTAACATTTATTAAATAATTAAGAGTAGGATTCGACGTGACGCCCATCAGTATCCCTGCACAGCTCAAATCGTTCCGCAGCATTTCTAAACACATTCTGGAGCATTTGCGGGGTTATGTTATCTGCAGCAGTTCGTATACGTGTACGTAAGTTTTCAAGACTCGTAATCTTCGTCTGATAGACGTGCGATTTGATAAAGCCCCATGCAAGAAATCTAAAGGGGTTAAATCTGGTGATCTCGCTGGCCAAGGTCTGTTGCTTCCGCGTCCGATCCAGCGATTTGGAAAACGTCCATTTAGATAATCCTGAACAATTTTGGCATAGTGACAAAGAGCACCACCATGTTGATAGACGACGGGGATAGGATTGTTAGTACCGTCGTCTATCAACATGATGGTGCTCCTTGTCACTATGCCAAAATTGTTCAGGATTATCTAAATGGACGTTTTCCAAATCGCTGGATCGGACGCAGAAGCAACAGACCTTGGCCAGCGAGATCATCAGATTTAACCCCTTTAGATTTCTTTGCATGGGGCTTTATCAAATCGCACGTCTATCAGACGAAGATTACGAGTCTTGAAAACTTACGTACACGTATACGAACTGCTGCAGATAACATAACCCCACAAATGCTCCAGAATGTATTTAGAAATGCTGCGGAACGATTTGAGCTGTGCAGGGATACTGATGGGCGTCACGTCGAATCCTACTCTTAATTATTTAATAAATGTTACCACTTTATCATTTTATGATTGAATTCCACATAATTTCCAAGTGCTTCACAAAAATAGATCCTGACTTTATGTACACCCTGTATATGTTAAACACAGACCTTGCATGGAACAAGGAACTCTTCTAGGAAATTGCATCCACTATAGTTCGAATAAGTAATGATAAATGACAAATACTATAGTTTTTCTTTTCATGATGGAAAGGCCATCGTGGGCACCCGGTTACTCGCAAAGAGGCCCCAAACTATAGCTTCCCTCACCAGCTATCTGCAAAGCAGATAGGATCCAGCTTTGGGACAGGATCTAGGGTTTACAGCTTACACCTAGCCTACTACATTCAGAACCTGAATATACACAAGAAACTCGTTGCATTCACGTCGGATTGAATACATCAAAGAAAAAGGGTAACTATTTTATTTTTAGCACTAAACCAAACTTAAACATCAACCGGGACATTGAGCGTCCACTTTTCAAGTCACATAACACGTCCGTTTAATATACACAAACTCAGAATGGTCCCCTGAGAAACTTATATGTTAAACACAGACCGTGCATATATATATATATATATATATATATGGTATATATATGCAATTAGATCACGCAAAAACACCTGATTTTTTAATAAGCAAAGAACCACAGGGAAAAGGAAAAGGAAACACGAAATCCGAGTGCTTTCGTGATATATTCACATCTTCAGGGACAAGAAAGAAATCTTCTTGTCCCTGAAGATGTGAATATATCACGAAAGCGCTCGGATTTCGTGATTCCTTTTCCTTTTGCCTATGGTTCTTTGCTTATAATATATATATATATATATATATATATATATATATATATATATTGTTAGGTTAGTCGTAATATTTTCGTTAGGTTTAACGTTTTATTTGATGGATTCATTTAAAAAAATGTCTCTTGAAGATCCTAGTGTAGTTTACATATATTGCGAGGAATAAGAGGACGAAGAGAGCTACGTTTCCCCAAGGACAAACCCTTCAATCGGTACTTGTAGGTTATCTCCCCCCCCCCTCCACCACCACCAATTTTGACAGAATATTTTCGTTAAAACTAACGAAAATATCATGACTTAACCTAACCAATTATCGAGGGCGTACAGTTGATCTATTATTAATTATAACATTGTTTGTTTCTGGAATAGTATTTACTATTTACTAATAGATCAACTGTACGCCCTTGATAATTGGTTAGGTTAAGTAGTGATATTTTCGTTAGTTTTAACGAAAATATTCTGTCAAAATTGGTGGAGGGGAGATAACCTACAAGTACCCTTCAATCAATTCATATATATATATATATATATATATATATATATATATAATTTTGCTCGTTTTCTTTTACAGATCTAACAGAAAATGTGTAACAAGTGTTGCAAAACAAAGTGCAGTTTTTATGCAGTTTTTTTTTATAAAAAAACAATTTTTGCGGGTTTTGTTTTACTTAGCAAATAGAAAATCCGTTTACATAGAACATAAATATAAAATTTCAATAAATTACTGTTTATACGTTGGAAAAACATGTAAAACATATTGTAAATATATAAAATAGACTCCGTTTAATTAAACTTAGACCTACAGGCTACAACAGAGTTAATAACTTTTTTCAGCTTATTTTATATTTCAAACCAAAAATTAGATAACTATATAACCAATAAAATAATTGCTAAATGTTATAAAAACCAAAAATAATATCTAGCATGCGTGTAGAAATTATAAAAGATTTTATATTAATTAATGTTCGGCCTTGGCCTTTCGGCGGTGTCCGAGAAACAATGCTTCAAAGATTCATGCTTCATATTTTTCATATTAATTAATATGTATGCAATATAAATGGTTGTTTACGTTTGTAAACTGTTCAAATCTTAAACAACTTCACATGATGGCCATCATTCAACGTTGCAGTGTTTATTCGACGCTCTAACTTCTGGAATGGATCCAATAAACTCTGATTCTTTGGTGGAATCATGCGAGATACCTGGGCTTGTCATGATGCACATGTGTTTTAACATAACCCTATGGATAAAAGTCCTGAAAAATTAAGTTGGGTGATCGATGTAGTCTACCCAGCACTGAAACACGACAACATGAGAGGGATTCACCGAAAGTTAGGGTTTGGTGTGCTATGTCACGGGACTACATGCGTAATCGGTCCATTTTTCTTTGACAATCGTATCGTAACTGGAGTAAACTATATTTGGCATGTTAGATACATTTTTTCTTCGCCAACTTAACCCTCTAACGCCGATTGGGTCGAATACGTACCGTTTTAAATACACGCATTTAGATTTAACACTACAAAAACGTTCGTCGTTAACGGGTTAAGGGTATTGGAGCTGTCATGAGAAACGTAATCTTTCAACACGATGAAGCGACTTCCCACTCTGCTGCTGCTATTCGCAACTTTCTAGAAGCAACCTTTCCTCGGCGATGGCTAGGCCGGGTGAGTAGTACAACCGCAAAATGGGAGAGTGCAATGCAATTGCATACAACATTGCATGCAACATTGCACGCAACATGATGAGAGTGGTTTTGAACCCCCACCCCTTTAAGGACCTCTTCACCCCCAAAAAAATATATATATATATATATATATATGTCAACTACCGTAAAAAGTGAAAGTGCAATGCAACTGCATGCAAAATGATGAGAGTGTTTTTGAACCATCCTCCACCCCTCCACCCCTTCAGACCCTTCACCCCCCAAAATTATATATATATATATATATATATATATATCTGTCAACCTAGTTCCTCAGGCCCCCAGAAATATATATATATATCTGTCAACTCCAAGGGTAACCTAACCTAGTTGCTCAGGCCCACAATATATATATATATATTAGTGATGTAGGTCACATCCGCATCCGCATCCGCATCCGCGGAACATCCGCACATTTTCTCGCATCCACATCCGCATCCGCATCCGCACTTTGGACTGCGGATGTCGTGCGGATGTGGACCGTTGAGATAAAACGTCATTAATAAGCGGAAATTATCAAATTCTACTATAATAATAGAACTAGTTCATTGTGCGCAAAAGTGATGCAAGCGACAAGACGTGAGGCTGTTCTTGTATGAAGTTACTCTCTTGCAACCTACTTAGATCCACGTTACAAAGCTAAGTTATTTTCACCTAGTACATTAGAACGAGTTAAATCATCACTTGGCAAAGCAGTTGAAGAGCTTCAATCTCTTGAATCTGTCGCTTCGCCACCCACCAAAAGAATAAAAGTTTCAGTGACAGAACCAACACCTTCAACAAGCAAATCTATCACAGAATCTCTCTCTCAGTTTCTTGAGTCAAGCAGCGATGACGAGACCTACGCGATGTCAAAAGATGTAGTAAAAATGATCGAGAGCTATCACCAAGAAAAACGCCTGGCTGCATGTGACAATCCTATTAGTTGGTGGAAAAATACGCAGAATATCTATTCATACTTGAGTAAACTTGCAAGGAAACATTTAGCACGTCCTCCAACAAGCGTACCAAGCGAGAGATTATTTAGCAGTGCTGGATTAATATATGATGAAAAGAGAAACAGACTGGCAGCAGAAAAGGCAGAAAAATTAATGTTCCTTAAGCATAACCTTCCTATAATTAAGTTTGAATATTAAACGATGAACATCTTAGTTTACTTTATTTTAATTACTCATTTATAAATATGCCTAATAAAACTTTAAACTTAATATAAATAGTTATCAAGCTAATTAAAGATCTCTTTCTATAAGGGTGGAGGTTGGGGAAAGAGGTCGAGTAACACAATTATGGTTTCTAATTGTGGCTGAAACTCAACAAAATATAACGAATTTATTTGCAGACGAATTCACTAATTGATTTCTATATTAGTTAGATGCTTGCTATTATTTGATATGTTCAGGGAAAAGTACAGCAATTATTGTACAATTAATCAATTATACTACATTATAGCTACAGCTCTCTCTATATAATAACTTATTATATACGTTAAACACAACAAATCTCGAATATATCCTAAAAAATAACGAAAATGTAGACATCCGCATCCGCATCCGCATCCGCGGATGTTGAAATCAAACATCCTCAACCGCATCCGCATCCGCGGATGTGAAAAAAATGACATCCGCTACATCACTAATATATATATATATATATATATATATATATATACACACACACACACGACGGTAATTCAATAAGTATTCGCACTTTTTATTTTCACAATTTTATTTTCACATCTGATAGATTATAAACACATCACTTCTCAACATAGTCTCCCTGTTTCTCAATACACTTAGTCCAGCGATCTACAAGCTTCCTAATGCCATCACAAAAGAATGGTTTTGGCTGTGTGCGTAGCCAGTCATGCACCGCCTCCTTCATGTCATCATCGCCTTGGAATTGCTGACCTCTCAAAGCGTCTTTTAGTGGTCCAAACAGGTAAAAATCCGAAGGTGCCAGGTCTGGATTGTAGGCTGGATGGTTGAGAACTTCAAATTTAAGTTCTTGAAGGCATTTTCTAGTCTGTGCAGCGGTATGAGGGCGCGCATTGTTGTGTAACAGAATAATACCTTCTGACAATCTCCCTCCTCGTTTTGTGCGAATTGCTTGCTTTAACTCATTCCGAAGCATGTCATAATACGATGCACTTGTTACTGTAGTTCCACGCTCTAGATAATGTTCAAGGATAGGGCCTCGTGTATCCCAAAACAGTGTTAGCAAAACTTTACTTGCTGACGGGTGCGCTTTGAACTTCCTTGCAACGGGAGATGTTGGATGGTGGATCTCCCGTTGCACATTCTTTTGTGATGGCATTAGGAAGCTTGTAAATCGCTGGACTAAGTGTATCGAGAAACAGGGAGACTATGTTGAGAAGTGATGTGCTTATAATGTACGAATGTGAAAAAAAATTGTGAAAATAAATAGTGCGAATACTTATTGAATTACCCTCATATATATTTAAACATAAACCTTTTGGTTAGCTTCCGCCCGAATTGTTTATTCTGACGAAGGTCAAGCTTTTCACTCCACTTTAGACCTACAGTTTAACGTGGAATCCGAACCACGCCCCATCAGCAGCCCAGCGTCTTAACCACTAGGCCACCTAGGGTACCCATTTATCTACCAACCACTTTCTTTATTGTGTGGAAGGATGAACAGCTGGGTTTGGCTGCGCGCCGGCTGCCGTCGGGTCTCGAACCCGGGGCCGATGGATTCGTAGTCAGCGACGCTAACCACTACACCACCAAGGCGCATGTTATAATATATATATGTGGGTGTGTATAGAAAATATTTTTCTATATAAATATGTATGTGAACTCCAAGGGGTAACCTAACCTAGTTGCTTAGGCCCACAATATATATATATATATATATATATATGTATGTGTGTGTGTGTGTGTGTGTGCATGTATAGAAAAGCTTCTTTTATATATATGTATGTATGTGAACTCCAAGGGGTCACCTAACCTGACTTTTCAGGACCACAAAAATATGTATGCATGTGGTATGTGTGTAGCCTAAACACAAGGAGAGAGAGAGAAGATCCATCCGTTTGTAGCCAGGAGCAGCGCATCATGGTGTCTTCAGCATCAGGCTCAGAAGGCAGCCATTCACCTCATAGCCAGCCGTATGGGCGTACACCGTTATTTACACACATATAAACTATCAACGCTATACCTAAAAAAAAAAAAAAAAAATCACCCCTTAGAATATTTATTATTCATTATTATTATTTTTATTGTTATAATTGTTATTATTATTATTATTATTATTACTATTATTATTATCATTATTATTTTTACTTTAGTAAACGTTTTGGAATTTTCTAAAGTAAGATATTTCATATTTTCAGTTGAAGTAAATCTCGATAAACTACACACACACACACACCAAAAAAAATTAATAATATATATATATATATACCAATAACATCAAACAGGAACCGATATCGACCAGGAAACGACCATCATTTAGGAAAATCGAACATGAAGATTAGAAACCCGGTAAATGTATTATACACAAATATACAAGGCCTCTATACGGACCATGCAGACTGCAAATTACAATACTTTCAAAATTTAGCTACGGAAACCAGCATAGATATCATATGCCTAACGGAAACACACTTACATAAGTGCGAAAAAGGCTGTGAAAAATGCATCGAGAATACTGAAATAGCATTGGTGGACTACAACATATACAGAGAAGATAGAGTGGCGAGACGAGGGGGAGGGTGTTGTATCTACGTGAAAAACACATACACATGTGAGGTGAAGGTAAATAAATCAAACAGCACAGTCGAAGTTATTATATTAGAAGTAAAAGAACTGAACCTAACCATTATGGACGTCTACAGACCACCAAACACCACAAAAATGAATTCCAATTTGCCACTGAAATACAAAACATGTTAAAATTATTTGAAACTTCAGCAAGAAATATTCTAATTTGCGGAGATTTTAATTTTCCATTCATAACATGGAAGAAAAGTGACGAAGTCATATATGTTGAGAAGTTTCATGGCAACATTACAAAAGATGATAGAACTCAAGCAATAATGCTATTAGCTATATTGGAACATTACGCCCTTACTCAGGAAATCTGTGAAGTCATAAGGAAAGAAAACGTTTTGGATTTAATTTTGACAAATAACGAGATAATAAATAAAAAGGTTATGTACACAAATTTCTTCGACAATAACCTAATCGATATACAATTGAAGTTTGCAGCCAGAGGTCCGAAAACGCATCCCAGAGAGGCAGAAGGAATATTTGAATGCTTAAATATAAATTCAAAGAAAGTAGATTGGGAAAGTGTAAATAAAAATTTAAAGGAGGTAAACTGGGAATTACTACTTCACGAGAAGACTCCAGAACAAATACTAGGTATAGTGGAGTCTGAAACCAAACCTATATTACTGAAGCATGTTCCAGAGAGACAAAAGAGAAAACGTTGCAAACTCGAGAGAAAAATCAGGACACTATTTAGACAACGGAAGCAAACCGTAAAACATCTCCACAGACTCAAACTAGGGAAGAAACTAGGCGAAATAGAAATGGACCTAAAGCAAACAGTCATATATAAGACAAACGAGATCGAAAACAAGGTAGCAGAAAACATAAAAAATAGCCCAAAATACTTCTACACTTTTGCGAAAAGGAAAATACAATGCAAAGAGAGTATTGGTCCGTTGATAAACGGGAAGGCCAAACACACAAATAACCCCCAAAAAATGAGCAAACTGTTTAAGGAACAATTTAACTCTGTCTTTAGCACCCCTAAGTCTGAGATGAAAATAGAAAACGCAGATAAATTTTTCGACATTGATACAACTCAACCATGGACAAATTCTGGCACAAAACTATTAATGGACTTTGAGTTCTCGGACCAAGATGTAACTAAGGCTCTATCACAGATGCGAGACAATTCGGCATCAGGGCCAGACACATGGAGTGTCACATTTCTGAAGAAATGTAAAGAACGTATTGCCAAACCACTATACTTAATATGGAGGAAATCACTCGACACAGGACAAATTCCACTGCCATTAAATAACGCGAACATTACACCTTTATTCAAAGGTGGTAACAGAGCAATGCCCAAGAATTATCGGCTGGTAGATCTCACCTCAACTTATAAAGTGCTTTGAACGTATAATTAAAAGCGAAACTACCTACTACCTACAAGAAAAGAATTTATACAACCCAAATCAACATGGTTTCAGGGCTGGAAGATCATGCCTATCACAGCTATTAGACCACCAAGAGAAAATATTGGAAACATCTTGTCGAGGACAAAACAGATGTAATATATACACTAACTTTGCTAAAGCCTTCGATAAATGTGACCATGGAATTATAGCACATAAACTTAAGAATACAGGAATTACTGGAAAACTGGGAAGATGGATGTTTAATTTCTTGACGCAAAGAACACAGAGAGTGATGGTAAATGGAGTCAAATCGGAAGCCTCGGAAGTAGAGAGATCTGTCCCACAAGGGACAGTACTAGCTCCCTTGCTGTTTATAATAATGATTGCAGATATTGATGCAGATATCAATGACAGTATTGTATCATGTTTCGCAGATGACACAAAGATATGCAAGGAAATATTGAACGAAGATGACATAAAAAGATTACAAAAGGACTCTGAAACATTATTCCAGTGGGCAGAAGACAACAATTTGAAGTTCAAGGAAGAAAACTTCCAACTTCAAAGATATGGTAATAACAAGGAGCTACAGAAAAAAGGATACAAAACTCTGCAAGCCAAACAGATAACACCAAATCCACAAGTCAGGGATCTTGGAGTAATAATGTCGTCGGATGCAGAATTCAGAGCGCACTATAACATCAAAATTACAACGGCAAGAAAAATAATGGGAATCATCTGGAGGAGCTTCAGCAGCAGAAAAACAAACATCATGCTCAAATTATGGAAGAGTCTAGTCCTCCAATAATTGAGTATTGGTCAGCACTCACAAGCCCATACAGAAAAAGAGACATGGCGAACATTGAAGCTATACAAAGGACTTTTACATCTAAGATAGAGGAAACGAAGGTGAAGACTACTGGTCTCGACTACAATCACTGAAACTCTACTCTCTCGAAAGAAGGCGCGAGCGGTACACAATAATATACATATGGAAAATACTTGAGGGCTCTGTCACTAACTTTAGAAATGAAACAGAAACAAACTGAAGTGAGAGAAGAGGTAGATTTTGTACGGTCCCAGCTGCGGTGGGACAAGGGGCCATGAAACGAGGATGGAAAATTCCCTCAGAATTCGAAGCCGAAAGCTTTTCAATGTTCTTCCGAAAGAAGTGAGGAATCTCCAGCAACCGACCTGAATAACTTGAAGAACCAGCTAGACAGATTCCTGTCCAAAGTTCCTGACCAGCCATGCTTGGTGGCTGCCTACGAGGGCAAAGGATCAGTCAGCAATTCCCTCCTTCACCAAATCCCGCAAATGAGACGAGATGCTACAAAGGGGTCGACCTAAGGTGTATATATACAGGTGTCCCATAATTTCGGCATCATAGGAAAAATAAAAAAAGGCAAAACAAAAGCTTTTATTTACAGAACGTGCTCAATATGTCCCCCATTTTCTTCAATACACAAATTCAGACGTGATATCCAGTCAGCAAGCACACGGTGAATGATGTCAGGAGTAATGGTGTTACATGCCCTAATAATGCGCTGCCGCAAATGTTCAACACTCCTAATTTTCTTTGCGTATACCAGCGCTTTCAAGTGGCCCCAGAGATAAAAATCTAGTGGCGTGAGATCCGGGCTTCTAGCTGGCCATTCCACAGACCCTCGACGTCCTATCCAATGACCAGGGAATTGTTGGTACAGGTATTCCCTTACTTGGGTGTTGTAATGTGCAGGAGCGTCGTCTTGCTGGAACCATGTTGGGAAATTTTCTTCTTCGTTCAAGACACTAGGAAATGTTTCTTCCTTGAACATACGTAGGTAGGTGCCTCCAGTGACATGTTCATCGAAAAAGAGGGAGCCTATGATGCAATCCTTCCAAATGCCACACCATACCATCACCCGAAATGCACCTTGTTCCTTTGAAGAGGTATATCAGTGAGGGTTGTTTTGAGACCAGTAGCGGGTGTTCTGTCGATTTACCTCACCATTTCCATAAAAAAACAGCCTCGTCACTGAACAGAATGGTGGACGAGAAATTGGCATCCCGAGTATATTGTTCCGTAGCCCATTCACAAAATTCCATCCGCCGGTCGTGATCATCTTCGCTTAATTTCTGTAGGATCTGAAGTTTATATGGATGCCATTTGTGAGCCTGAAGAATGCGATGGATGCTACTTTTCGACACTCCTCTCTCGGCGGACAATCGCCGAAGAGACTTATTGGGACTTCTGTTAAAATGAGCCAGGATAGCAGTCGCTGTATCATCGTCAGTGGACCTCCTTGAAGGTCCACTGCGTGGCTTATCTTCTATGGATCCTGTTTCCTTAAATTTTGCAACAAGTCAGCTAACACAACTCTGTGTTATTGGCTCGCGGTCTGGATGCAGTCTGTTAAATTCAGCAGCGGCCTCTCTTTGATTCCGATTTCTTATGAGTAGAATTATCTGGATTCGTTCTTCCTTGCTCACAGACGTTATGGCCTGTAGAAAGAGAAAAATATGAATTATGGTTTGTAGAAATAGAAAACTATGAATTTCTCCTATGATGCCGGACTTATGGGACACCCTGTATACTGTATATATACACTTTAATATATATACACATACATACATATATAAGTATATTATCATGGTTAAGATAATAAACCCTTACCACAGTTTTTTCGTTTAATTAGAATTTCGCGTATTTTGAAGTCTTCAGGCGTACATTTGAGTCACTGATCATTTTGGAGGGAGCTTATACAACAGTCTAAAAGATGTTATAAATTTAGAGTTCTACCAGAACCTTTTACTATAATTCACTGAGAGTTCCTCCCCATTTATATTTTAATAACAATAATAATCTTTATTGAGAAAGAACACATTACATAAGATATACATTTATTTCCATACTGGTTTTAATTTATTATTATAGGTGTATGGGATATAGCTAATTTTTATTTTCTCCTACATCCAACACCAATCGCTGTATGTGCGATTCCACACGAGCCTTCTAGAATTAGTTTCTTGTACTGATGTGTTGGACGAACCGAATAAATAAAATGATTACGTTTGATTTATTTATTTGACAAAACTATATTAAAAAAAAGTAGGTTGAATTCAAGGCATCTACAAAATATGAATTGAAATAGTTACTTATTCATCAATAAACTCATATAAAGTGGTGAATTATGAAAATGTACAACTGCAACTAATTTATAACAATTAGGATGTATGTGCCCAAAATGGGACGTAGGCATGTAAAGGGTGAAAATACTACTACTACTACTACTACTACTACTACTACTAATAATAATAATAATAATAATAATATAATACCAAATTTTAATAGTGCTAAAAATTCATTTAAAATAATTATGTTGAGCGTCCACTTATTAAATTTAAAAAAGCTGAGGGATGCATGAACCAATTTTGGTAAACTACGCCCATAGAGGCATCACTGTCCAATTAGAAAGCCTACGAGCTGACGATTGGCCTTTTGAGTTCAGGCTTACCTCACTTGAATTGGAGCAATGCCTCACATATAAAAGGGGGCACTTTCATGTCAAGAGCATATTAGTTGTTATTTTTCCAGTGAACATTCTCGCTTGGTCGGCTACAATGGGGTCCAGCACACCAGAATTCACAGACAGTGAAATGAAAATCTATTCTTCACCACAGGTGTTTGAAGGCGGAGATATTTTTTAAGAAATAAACGTGGTGTCTTGAATATACAGTATATATGTATAGTTTGTAAGTAATGAGCGTGAAGTGTTATGAATTTATACATATGTTCATTTATATATATATATATATATATATATATATATATATATATACACACATATGTGTGTGTGTGTGTATAATATATATATATATATATATATATATATATATATATATATATATATATATATATATCTATACACACATATGTGTGTGTGTGTGTATAATATATATATATATATATATATATATATATATATATATATATATATATATATATCAGGGATGGGAAACCGAATCGAAATCGAAATCGATAAACCGATAAAACCGATATTTTTTCTTGAAGCGAAATCGAAAAAAAACCGAAACTGATATTTTTTGGAAAAACCGAAATCGAAATTTAGACCGAAACCGAAAAGAATAAGAAACTTGAATCGGAATTGAAATCGATAAAAAATATCAGTTCAAACCGAAATTAAGAAATAAAATTTAATATTCAAACTGCTTTCTGTTAAAGGAGAGTTGACCAACTTCCGGGGATTAAAGACAGGGCTACTTTTATGATGCCTGACTCCTCAAATAGGGTAACATAAAGGCGTGAAATTTTAAGATGTATTAGCTTCCTTACATTCCATCCAGTTTTGTTCATTTATCCCTGATTTTTTTTATATAATTATATAAATATAAACAGGGTGCTTTAACTGCGTTGATCTGATAAAATATTCTCCTCCCTCAAAGGAGGGCGGTTTTAGGCGGGTCCCTAAGTTGTAGAAATAATATGAAAAAGTTTATTGAAAAAAAAATGAAGACAACTTCAAGATATAGTACTGATTAAATGTAAATAATCATCCAATAGCACAACTTTTTTATTTGGAATAAGTGTGCAGAAATAATAGATAAAAGCTCATATTATATGTAAATAATGAACATATTATATTGAAATCTGAAAAACTGAAATCGAAATCGAAACTCGAATCGAAATCGATATGAAAAACCGAAGTCGAAAAAAAAACCTGAATCGAAAAAAATGAAAAAACCGAAATCGAACCGAAATCGATATTTCACAAAACTATGAACTGAAATCGAAACTCGAATCGAAATTCATTTCTGTTTCCCATCCCTCATATATAAATAAGTATGTGTGTATATTTATATACGAAAGAGTGATTTTTTCTGCTGTTCTACAGGGCGGAGACTACTATACAACTTTTTACTGCTGTTGACAGGGGAGAATTATTCTCATCGCAAGATGTGGCCAACATTTGTGGAACTGCACACGTTGGGGCAATGGATTGTCACACGAACGAGATTTAAGTAGATAAAATTATATCTTTGTAATTCATTTAATTTTTTGTCAAAGTGTTTAATTTTAGGCCCTTTTCTCTATATAAACTTGAATGTGGCCGTAAAATAGTGGAAAAATTTCCTGATTTAAAAAAATATGAACTTAAATTACCCATAAAATAAATAAAAAAAATTCTGTTTACAATCGCCCTTTTTTTCTCTCTTAAAGGAGCTGGGCGGAGCTGGATCGTGTTGCAGAAACGTTTCGTAATAGCGCTGAGGAAATTCAACTCAACGACGATGAATTGGATAGAGGATTAGAAGTTTCACAGGACACTCGGTCCTACGACTGTGAGACGCAGAGCGAATGCACTATCATCGGTGAAATGATGTAAGTTTTTCCTTTTCTTGTGTGTGTGTGTGTGTGTGTGTGTCGGGTAAGAATAAAACAAGTATTTTCAACATTTTATTACATGATAAAACTATGAGGGACATTTTTTAAACTAATACATAATTCCATTTATTATTTTCGCATATATACAAATAGGCGTGACAATAATCTCGTTATATACATTATCTATATATATATATATATATATATATATATATATATATATATATATATATATCAAATTTTATTTAATTACAGATTTAACTGCCAATACGTTTTCGATAAGCACAGAACATAATCTCCTTCCTTATATGTTACACTAATTATTATTGTTTGGGATACATTTTATAAATTACTTACAGAATTAACATCCATCACATTTTAAAATAGTTACAGAACATGATCCCCGTCCTTAAGCATTACACAAATTATTAGTATTAGGGATACATTTTTGAATTTATTCAATATAATAATAAAAGCTATACTGCGCATTATGTTACAAATTAAAATAATTAACTGATCAAGTTACAATTATATACATATACAGGGTGGTGCAAAAGTCTGGACCCACAGGCAATTTACTATATGAAAAATATCTTTCGATTTTTATAATTGTTTTTATAATTTAATTTTTGTTTATAATTTTACTAAATATTTTTCAGATTGTTACCCTATGGCAGAGAAGTTAACAATAGCAGAAAGAATAGAGCTTGTGCTTTTGTACACAAAAGGAGCCACCTCACGTTCAGTCGCAGATAGTTTTAATGCTAAGCACCCCGATAGGCGACCAATTCAACAAAGAACTGTCAGCAAGACTTTCGCTCGTTTCAAAGAGACGAGAAGCATCTGCGATCGAACACGTAGTGGACGAAGAAGAAGTTCAACTGATCCCGAAACATCTACACAGGTATGCAGGCATGTGGAAGGGAACCGAGTAGAAAAGTGTTTGGAAGAAGATGGACATCAATTCGAACACTTATTGTAAATTCTGAACTAGAACGTTAAATTTAACATAATTTAGTCACTGGTGTATGGTTAATTAAATTTAATTTCATAATAAACTTCCTGCAGGCCACACTTTTTTCCCATATAAACCGCCTATTGGTCCAGACTTTTGCACCACCCTGTATATATATATATATATATATATATATATATATATATATATATATATACATATATATATATATATATATATATAACATCACACAATACATCGAGTGCCTCCAAACGGGAGCCGTTTTTTTATCTGAATGCATACCAGTTCATCATTCTGGTCAGTGTCACACAAGTCGAATAATTGAAGAAATTCTGTAAATCTTCCGGCACGAGCCATATGCATGAGAAAACACAAACAGTACATGCCACAGACATTGTTGTAGTATCTCTGGAATCGGTAAGGATTCCACACTATCTGTCGAATTTGTCATTGCTCGAGAAATTTTACAATAACCATCATTCCTTGGATGTTCGCCCAGATAATTAAAATAGTATATTCGCTCTCTACTTTTAAAATAAACGGCTATCCAATGAATCCCTTCTCCACCACTAACATCCGTATTTAGAATAAGTGCGCCGCAGTCTCTCGTAGTTGGTAATTTCAACGTTTCATTCTTCGCAAACACGACGTTAAATTTGGTGCACGTAAATCGATCACTCTTCATCATTCTCTGGAATGTATTCATATACATTTTTAAAAGTCTGTGACTACACCCCTAAACCTCTCAACTTCGATTAGGGCTTGCGACTCGAGGTAAACTACTACACTAATAGGGGCGTTAGCGGCTTGCCGAATTCCAATCTGACTGAGAGGTTCCCACTCTGCTGTGGACTTATGTTTGTGTTTATACTCGCAGATAAGTCGGGGGAGAGGTCAAAAGGTACATAATGACCTTCTCAATGAATTCCTTTGCATTACGCCGATTCCTAATTCATTGCAATTACTGGCAATATGTACAAGGTTGCTATACGCTCTCGAGTAAAGTGGAAACTCGTCATCTGTAGAATAATTCGTTTACATTGTCCCACCTAAGGCCACCCCATTGACGTACAGGGTTATATTTTTAAGACTGAAATTTTCGAACTTAAATGGGGTATTTTTGTATTTTTCATTCACAGAAGCGTGCTCCTGAATTCCAATTAATATCCTTTTAGGTAGAGCTCCACGAGCAACATTTTCTATGAACTTCGATGTTAGTCCTGAGGGCATTGTCTACAACTTGAGTTGGACTCTATTAAGTGGGTATTTTACTGTAGCGTGTAGTCAATTTTTTTCAATTTCTAGTTGTTTAGCAGAGCTTAATTTCACTCGAGGCATGCGGATATATGTTCCCATAATATGAATCACCGCAGGCTTCGAGCTCACTTCTTCGTTAGCACCAAGATTTAAACAAATCTCAAGTCTCGTACGGATGAGCTTTATTTTCATATCGACCCCATTCACAAGCAGCTTCTCCTGGAATGTGAAATCTGTGTGGAGGCTCCCAAAGTATTCATATATTTTCTTTTTAGAATTTTTAAGTTTGGCCTTTATACTACTTTCACCTTTGGCTTGATAATAACCTTCGGCATTTAAATAGGTCTCATTCGCTTCTTTTGAAAAGTTGAGGACATTTTCCAGGTAGGCTCGTAGGTGATAGTAGCCAGACCCTGCCGAGACGTTGATCTGATTTAAATACACGTCACACTGACTGAATATGGTGTATAGAAAGTTGGTCTCTGGGTATAGAACGTAATCATTTTCGTAATCAGTGCCATCTGCAGGGGCTATCCGTAGTTTCACGTACATATGCACACAACTTGGGTCAAAAAAGTAAGGGCCTGAGCTGGGGATCACGAATTCTATAGGAGCAATGAGCTAGGTAATGGTGTTTAGCCGATTAACTGTGAAAAATTCACTCTACTCTATAGATACTTGTGTCGGGGGCATGTCAAAGAGGGCCAGCTCCGATTTACAACATTGTGAACTACACGGATGGATGAAACGTGCCATGGCGCGTCAGAAATAGTGGCATCTTTCTCGGCAAGTAGTAAACAGTGTATGATTCATGAGAGCAACGTCCTTAGCTTATATCAGTTAAAAAAGTGATAAACCATAGGTTTCATACGCTTAGAACACTTCCTTTTTAATGTCCTTTTAGGTTTAACGCCACGAGATGGTAACTCCTTCTTCTTCCTTACAGGGCACTTCTTCTTCTTCCCACCAACACGCATTTTTCTCTTTGCATCTTTGATGATTTCGTCCCGTGTACGCTTTAAGTGCATTTTTAGAGCTTCGTTAAGCTTAGCCCCGGCCATTATGTCTTCTACAGTGTTAAGGCTTCATTATAAGGCTTTCCTGCTGAGATATCTTACACCACTCTTCACCAAGGGGACAGGCGTATGCAGTATGGTTGAAAAAATGGATCCAATCCCATTCCCGCGCTGGTATCTCACCCCTCGTTAGACTGTGAACGGCCTTCGGGTCATTCTATCACAGTGCGACGGAAGTGAAGCTTCACTGTTAAGCTTCCGTCACCGAATGGAAACTTTTTTCCCTCACTCTTTCTTATATATATTGAGATACTGGTAAGTAGGTTAACGGCGACTTTGACATAATGAGTCTTGTCGTATTGATGCTTAAGCTCCTCCCTCTATGATTGGGAATGTGGGTGATGCGCAGCAGCCGTGCCTGGGGATCCCCAACAAACTGATGTTCCGCGATATTGCTGTAAATATAGCACATGTCCGGGTTAGGGTCTCCAGAGGGCATCTTCTCCAATTTTAACTGATACGATAAACTCGTCAAGTCATCTTGTGATTCGGAAAAAGTATCTCTTTGGAAGGCTAGAACATAGTAACAGAAGCTCTGGGGATGGTGGTCGAGGATGAATCTGTTGATGATTAATGCCAGCTTGTGATGCCAGCAATAAAATTAAAAAAAAAAAAATTAGACTAACATGAACGTAGATGTAGCTCGTAAAGTAAACTAACCCACTTTTTGTTTAACTTTACCTATTTTTTTTTCTTATCCTCTCCTTACTTGCATGTCTGTAACTCTCTTTACTTGCATGTCTGTAGTTTCCATGGTATGACTGTGAGTTAAGACTGTGTTTGCATGGTTTGTAAGTATTCTTATTTTACTTCTTTTCATCTTTCACCCCTTTCCTATTCTCTCCGACTATTTTTTTGACTTGTCGGCAGTGGCCGGCGGATGATGATGGTGAGTCTTTCTCTCTTTTTCTGAATGAATATTAACCCATGAGTGATAGGTGTTGCTACTTGCTTAACCCATCATTTTCTTCTCTTAACCCCCTATTCTTTTCTTTCTCTCGTGCTAACCTTAGAGTGGATCTTAGGGTCTTTGTTAGCCTTAGCTTCTGTAGATCTGTAGATATCCACCCTCAGGTATAATTTTGAACAGCTCTTTGTCTTTAATATTTCTGTTAGCCGTTGATTTTAGCAAAAAAGTGTGGGCCGGTGGGCCTGTTTACGACTTCAGAAAGTAAATCGTAAATTTAAAGTAAAAGTAAAAAGTAAATTTGAAGCCCTCACAATATCTGAGGCTGTGTCATAATGACAAGGTCCTAGTGTCTAAAGTTGTGCCTAATTTTTCACACTCATCACGGTTTCTAAGAACCGCAAAAACGGGTTCTTTATTACCAATACTTAAAAATTTGGCAGCCAACTGAAATTCGCATATTCCTACCTCATATGATTCACAGCCCAATTCAATGGGCCCTTGGAGTTCTGTTACAAAGTTGGTCAGGGTGTTGTTAGGATGTACAGACAGAGAAGAAGAGGACGGGAATGTGACGTAGAAGTGGTTAGGCGCAATGTTGTATAATATTTAAGCTTCATTATTGCATCAGCTTTTATATAGGTGTTGAAGCTTTCTGGGAACCCTAGCCATTTTAGCAGGTACATTTTCCTCTTTCCTGAAACTTTGCTGCCTAAAATTTTTTCAATTTTAAACCCTTTTTTTCCTAAATTAAACGGCACTCTCTGTAACTCCTCGCCATAAAAGCCCATAAAAGCCCCCTGCAATTTCTTCCCCATTCAAATCTTCAACGTAATACAGCATCACCTCGTCTTTAGGTCTCATAGACCTAACTTTAAAACTCTCACATGTCAAACCTTGCTGAAATCCCTTCGAGAATTTATTCCCCGAACGCGACAGTCTTACATAATCATTGATTTTGAAACTCCTAGAGCGTGGTGGCACTCTATGAATATCTTTTCTCACTTCACGTTCTGTGTGCGTACCTCTTTCTAAAATTTCGTTAGGAGTTATTCCAATCGCTCGGTGGTGTGAACGGTTATAGGATGAGGCCAGCGAATCCAGAATGTCTATATATCTGTATGTGGTTTTATGTGTGAAATAGCGATGCATGCATTCCTTTATGGTACGTTGAACTCTTTCAGCTAAAGATGCCTTATGTATAGAATTGCTTGTGTAATAACTGATATTAAACTCTGTCAACATGTTCTGAAAAGCTTGGCCTATAAATTCTTTCCCCATGTCCGTACAAAAATAGCCAGGAATCCTGTTTTCTTTCAACATCAACGTTTTAGTGGTTTTAGCAACTGTTTCAGGCGATTTATTTTTCAGGGGAACTAGCTACAAATATCTAGAGAATACAT
This sequence comes from Bathynomus jamesi, assembly GCA_023014485.1. NCBI lineage: Eukaryota > Metazoa > Arthropoda > Malacostraca > Isopoda > Cirolanidae > Bathynomus > Bathynomus jamesi. The sequence goes on from JAJOZX010012488.1 coordinate 44,765, forward strand.
CTATTATGAATAGAATGTAGCGGTAACCTCAATTATACACTGAATATCTCTGCATGTCTGTTAAATCCGCCTTCCAAATAGAATCAATCGAGGATGCTGTTGTCTTTGCTGTTTTAAACCTTTTTCTCACCGGCTTATGAAGTGTATAAGCATCCTGCGCCCGCAAAAACCTATCAACATCTTTTTTCCTTACTCACTCTTTATAAACGCCTCTGTACAGTCTATTAACGACACCGTCGGAGGCTGGGTTAATAACGTCATAATAACGTTTTCTTAAAATGTTAGACATTTGCATATTTTAGAGACGCGTGGGGAAGGTTGACCATTGTTGTTTGGTATCTTCTTTCTCCTCTTCAGAGATGTTACCGTTGGGGGTGAAGCCGTGTTCAGCTGTGGTACATGCAAGGCTTGTCCTAAATCTTTTAACCTGTTCAGATTACCTATCAGTGTTTTTGAGAAGTTTATTTGCTGTAGTCTTGCTTTAATATGTTCCCATCCTGCTGGTGAAGGCCTATACCACTTTCTCACTAAGTTATGTACAATGTGAATGATGTTCGAACTACCTTTGATCCTTCAACAACAACCTCACCAGTATCAGTCCACTATATAATGGGGTCCTCACTCAGTAGATTATAAAGACTTAAACCTTTATTCTTCAATGTATGTGGGAGGCTGCTTTTTAATTCATGTTCGGTATGTTTTGGGGTCACTCCGTTGTTCTGTGACATTTGTCTTTAGCCTCGGCCCCAGGTCCTATGTCTTCACGAGCAACGTCGTTTGCGCTGTGCCTAATAACTGCGGGGAACTCTGTCGGATTCTTATAATTTTCGTACTTTTGGTATAAGATTCTTTTCTTATCAGGATACTTTTCACTGTTAACCCTTTCATGCCGAATGGGCGCAAATGAGACCATAAAATTTTATGAGATTTTAGTCATTCTGGAGATATAACAAGTCTTTTTTTGTGGCATGAAAAGTAAACGAAAATCAAGTATGAAAGGGTTAAATAGGTCTAACAATTCGCTTTCCATTCTTCTAAGACTGCTTTTACGGGGTTCTAGAACCATATCTGGACTCTTTCAGCTTTGTAGTGAAGCATACACCTCGTGTGGAATCATGACTACGTTCTTCATTATATTAAACTAGTAAGTAAAGGCCCCAAAACTGAAAATAAGCTGGGGAGGAAAGAGCCCACTCTTTGTACAATAATTCGCTTTTTCTTCCTCACAGTTTGACTTTTACGAGCGAGTGGCGAATTATGTTCTTGTAACGACGTAAGCGAGACTTCTGAGGGGGTTTCATTGGTACATTACATTTTATAACGTTAAGACAGATTTCACAGATGCATTTTAAAAAGTCGTGGTCAATATTTTTAATAAACAGTTGCTGGAGTGACCAGGGCAGTCAATGATAGATTTTTATTAATTCAAAATTTTTCTTTAACCTCTTTGTCATTCTGGGATCTAGACCGTTTCTGCCTCGTTTGGGAATATATTCGTTCTTAGAAGCACCTAAGCGTGTTTCGCGGGTGAAGGTCACAAAGCAAATATCCGTAACGTTGACTTGTACCTTCTTAATAAACTTCCAAAAACTCCTTACGCTGATTCGGGAACATTTGATTGGCTAATATCCCAATTTGTGACACATCTCTACGTTGTGCGAATAAGACTAGATATCATGCATTTAGCGACACACCGCGCATGTATCTATTTTTGAAAAATAGATTCTTATTCGCTTAACTTCAATTCTCAGGCTCTTTACAGACGGCATATAAACACGTAGCGTGGTTGCGGCTTTATAACAGTAGTCTTAGCTCATATGTTTACTGTACTAAATGCATGGGCCAGAAAAATTTGGTTGCCGACGGTTGTGCAGCGTGTCCGTAAACTGGCCGCAGACTGCAAGCTCGAGTTTGACTGTAATATGGGGCATGAAGAGCTGAGAAGGGTGGAGCAGAAAATGAATGTCCGTATAGTTGTATTTGGAATGGATGATCGTCGTAGGACTGTATATGTTTTTAAAAGCAGTGTGAGAGCCCGTACAAGACCTCTACTTATTTTGTCAGGGACAACGTATCTCCTCATCCACAATATAAGGGATCTTTATGTGAGTTATGATAAAAGTCGAAAATATGGAAGGCATCATAATTTGTGTAATGGATGTCTCGAGTTAGCGGATGATGTAGTGAAACATTGTAAGGATTGCCACATAGTATATGAGCAGTGTAAAGCTCCAAATGTGAAAGTCGTGTAGTTGAAGCTGAGAAGAGGGACTGTAATGTGTGTAGACGCACATTTTTCAATAATAACTGTTTTGAATTCCATAAATGAAATGGGACGTGCAGGAAAACGAGAATCTGCGAATGCGGCATGTTTCATATGATGGACAATTGGGGAAAATTCATGCATAAATGTGATGTAATTTGCTGTTCTACGTGCCACGAGATATAGAAGGCTGATGGTGTAAAGCATGTAAAGCACTAAAGCATGTATGCTATATGAGAGACGGCAAACCTAAAAATAAGCCTTGTATAACTGTATACTACGATAGAGAAACATACACGGATGCTGAAACCAAAGAGGTTATCCTACATTTATATACTTGTAAGCCAGAATATCTGCGACGAGTGCATGAACGTCGAGTATGATGTGTCGCAAATGTGGTAAACGAACAAACGTTTTTAAAACGAGTGCACACGACAACCCAGTGAAACTCTTTGTGTCTTATATTGTCAAGTTAGCGGGCAAGTTCAAAAGAACGTCTGTGTATATTCTTGCCCATAACGGTGCAAAATTTGACACACAATTCCTTTATAAGGAACTGCTTAAACACGAATCATCGGAGATATTTACAGGCGATCCCTTGAAAAGAGGAAACAAGCTGATACAGATGCAAATCAGAGGTAATGTTCAGTGTAAAGACACTTTGTTATTCACACCTTGCAAATTAGCCAAGTTACCCAAGGTGATGGGCTCAGACACCGAAGTTTCAAAAGGGTATTTCCTTACACTTTCCTCACCAGCCACACTTTAAATTACGTACGTAGTACTGCCACCCCCCCAAACATTACTTTAACTATGCCAACATGAGTGATAATGAGCGTGAAGATTTTGAGAGATATTACAACAGTTTTAATGAAAATAACCCTTATAATATAGCCGATGAATGTTAGCGTTTTTGTGTGAATGATGTACGCGTACTTATAGTGTGTTTCCAGGCCTTTAGAAGGATGTATATAGTTAGATTCCACTACGACCGTTTCAAGCCGCAACCACGATCGCCTCATTGTGTTTTACGGTGTTCAAGAACAACTTCATGCCTAAAGATAAACTGGCCATCATTCACAGAAAAAACCCACGCAATTATGGGTACAAGGCTATTTACTGGCTCATACATCTGTAGCAACAGAGCTGTGTATACACAAAACTTGCCCGCAACACGGGGGAAGTGGCCATTAAGGTTAACGGCCGTGTTTTTTGGGTGGATGGTCTAAGCGAAGACCGTGCCACTGTTGTGAAGATTGCATACTCCTTTAACGGTTGCTGGCGGCATGGATGCCAGCGTTCTAAGTGTGGAATATTAGGAGATATCCATGGTAGATCTCCTGCCGACAGTTTTGCATGGACCACACGCGCGACCAACTTGTAAGCTCCCAGTTCACTCACAAGGTCTTGTGGGAGCACGAATATGATGAGCGGATGGAGACAGATGCAGAGTATCACGAATAAATAAACACCATTTGGCGTTCAATGGTGCTGGATCCTCTCAAATGCAGCGATAATTTGTTTGGCGGGTGCACAAACACATTCAATCTATACTTTCCACCTGCGGAGGGCATGAAACTCCATTACTACAACTTCTGTTCTTTATACCCCTACGTGATGAAGAATAATCCGTACCCCGTAGGAGCACCTGAAAAACTGGTGAGCCCCGCCCTGCCTACCATCGAAGAGTTCTCAGCTAATTTGACCGAGAACTATTTCGGCCTTTCTTTCGTAGATGTGCTCCCCCCTCGCGATTTAGGGATGCCAATCTTACCCGTCGTTATAGATCACAAGCTCATGTTTCGCGTGATGCGCAGGGGAGAACAATGGGTCATGTAATCACACAACCAACCAGAGGAAGATCAGAGGCGTGTATGCAAGTCCTGAGCTAGTCCTAGCCGTTCATCACGGTTACAGAATATTGAAGATATATGACGTGTGGAGGTTTCAAAAGCAGAAGTAGAAGCATCAGGGTACCCTCGAGGAGTCGAGACCGAAAATGAAAAATTGACGTATATTCAGCACTACCGTGATCGTGAAGGGATACAACTTGAACGGGGCCAAATTGCGAAGAACACTGGAAAACGCTTTAGTGCAAAGTTGTGCCTAAATAGTCTTTGTGGGAAATTTGCTCAAAATACCGACAAGGAGAACGTCCACCTAGCCCAAAGTTATACGAGGTGTGGGATTACACCAACGCTCCTGATAAAGAGGTCATAGGTATCGTGAATGTTTGGTAATACTTACATAAAAGTACAACTTCACCGAACTGGCTACAGATACATCACGTGTTACAAACATACCTCTAGCCAGTTTCACAACAGCATACGCCCGCATCAAACTTTGGATTCTACTACATTCTCTTGGACGGAGTGTTCCTTACGCAGATACAGATAGTGTGATATTCACGGAGAGGGAAGGTGAATACATGGCACCTGTTGGGGAATTCCTCAGAGAGTTGACTGACGAAATCAAGGATGAGTATGGAGATAGGGCCAACGCTGATTATTTTATCTGAACATACCCAAAAACTTATGGGGTACGGATGAGGGTGGGAGAGGAAATTACATATAGCGTGAAGGCGAAAGGCATCACGCTTAACCACGTGAACCGTCGGATCGTCAACTTTGATTCGCTGAAGGGGCTAATGAGCTTAGAAGATGAGGGTGACTAACCACCCCAACTGACTGTAGGGCCTCACAATTTTCAGACACAGAATCTAGGAGGCGTGAAGGAACTTAGCGGCACGAAAGTGTGTCGTAACACATATATGAAATGCTACCAGGTGCCTGGCACCTACGATACTGTTCTCTTGTTATACCGCGAGGCGTGAATATTGCTGTGATGTTAGCGTATATTTACTTGACGAAATTTTAGTTTATTTATTTTTTTAATTATTACATGTATTTGTCTCAGTTATGGTGCATGAATATTTGTTATTAAATATATATCATGAATTAAAGGCTATTTACTTGTTGACGAATTTTTACATTTTATTTATTTTTCTATTTAAAATAAATCACGTTTCAGTTAACGTTTCATTTTCACTTTTCTGTGTGTGTGTGTGTGTGTGTGTGTGTGTGTGTGTGTGTGTACATGAAAAACTCTAAGCACCACCCACTGCATGTTGCTGCCCAATAAAATGAGTCACGTGATTCATGCTACTAATCGGGGCATATCTCCTTCCTGCGTACTCGGTTGACCTCAGCATGCGCTGGCTCTCAGACGTGTCTTTTTATCTGTTAAAGATTTCTCGCGTAGAAGAAAAAGCGATGGTTTCCAATAATGTTGCATGCTCTACATTCCTGAAGTGGTACTCACTAAAGTCTATAGATGTGGCGAACACCCAAAGAATTTTTAGTCATCCCTCCTTGGATTCCTTTTAGGCCATATTAAATTGTGCGAAGCATGAAGAGCATGAAGTTCAAATACTCTATGGTTATTTCGGCGAGAGCACTGCGGGGTTTCGCTGTACAAACGAAGTAATGGATTATGCTGCAGGATTAAACTGCACTAGAGCGTTCATATATCGTGAAGTGAAAGAAGCCACGCTTGCAGAAGAGAAGCAAAGGATCTGGGTTGTGAACTTTGTTGATAATTGGTGTGATAGAAGATATTACGCAATGTTACATCACACCGAGCAGCGTACACTGGGGCTATGAATGTAAATCTTGTAAGTATGGACAGTCTGAAATACTTCAACCACTATATCCATGTATATTATGACGAGGTGTGCAGTGAAGTTGTAGCTAAAGGCTTGTGCGAGTTTTTAGTAGAGTTTGGGGACGAGTATAGTTTGTCCAGCAAAATGGACAAATACGGACACATGTTTCTCTCAAATAGATTGCCGGAGTGTGAATAAAATGTGCATAGTTCAAGAAAGTACCCTTGAATGTAGCTGTATGGTACGCATTCCAGGGAGTGGGTGTGATAAAACATTAAAACCGATATTACTTCATGTATCGCAGATGGAAAAATTCTCTAAACACCTGCCCAGTATAATGGGATACAAGTATTCGGATGGTTCGGGCAGCGAGTCTTTCATGTCGGTACAATCTCGTACACAAATCACTAACACCTGGAATCGACGCAACCCCGTGTAACTCACACCCGCCCCGCCCCTCCCCAACCACCCGCACGGCCCCTCCGAGAACAAAAACAACGCGCCGGCTCTCATAATCGCCTCAGAGCTTGACCCGTCTGGACGTTCTCACCCCGCAGGATCAGTAGAAAACTATTAAAAGATGGCGCTTCTATTGAGCAGCATCCTCAACGCAGGATACGACGTGTCCTCCGTGCTGAAGTCTGTGCATGTATTCAGGCGTAATAACAGTGCTGTTAATTATGTACTTGAAACGAAATGTAGACATTCAAACTCCGGTACACGCAATGTTATTTATTTAAGTGTTGAAGAGATGGATATAATTTTCGTCTTGGTTGAGAAGTGGGGCGAGGACAGTTACAAAATACCTGCAGGTGTAGGCTCAAAAAGAGAGCAGATTAGCGATGAACACTCATACGCCATTATTTGTACGCTATCCATAAATCGTGATACAAAACATCCGTGCGATGATATACGTTTGATGTGGAAGAATGCTGCAGACAATAACACCCTTATCCCCACCCGAAGCCGTTTCATTCTTGACAGAATGTTCGAAGTCGTCGGGTTCCGTAAACTGAAACATATATTAGACGTCCGTGCTGCTGATGCGCGTTAATTTGACACGGTGCTTGAATACGCGTACACCATACTGCTCGATGATTTTACCAAGTGTACGGACGAACAAGGCGAGAATGGTTTGGAACTGGCTGCGTATTTAGAAGGTGCAGACTCCTCAAAATATCATGAACGTTGGTACAGAGGGCTAGAACGGTACAGGGCTGAACTCACCTTCAATGTTCATCCTGAAGAATTATTTCTTTATATAAGACACAGTTGTCGGCACGATTTAGAAACACACTTCAATTGCCGATATAAGTTGTGAAGAAGAATTTACAGTTGAAAAGGTCAGCGTTGGAAGAATAAACAACCGTTTGGAAAGGAGTGTTTATAAACTTAAATTTAATGGTGATGTTGTAGCAAACGATGTCGTCTTTGTGTGTGCTTTTGATTGTATTCTATCCGTCTTTGAAGAGGGCGATAGTTTGTCCCACAATTGTAAAGTGGGTACAAAAATAGTACTAAACGAGTTGCCCTAGCGGGCAAAAAGCAATGTGCTATACCCAAGAGATACAGGGAGGCATTGAGCACTTTGGCCAAATGCCGGGATATAGTTATAACTCAAACCGACAAAGGAGGGAGGTAATTGTGATGAATAAAGTGGATTATACAAACAAAATGATTGATTTATTAAATGATGTAATGACATATGAGAGGAGGCCTACAGGGTATGCGGAAGATGACGCAAAACGATTCAAACGGGAGGTGAGGCGAGTGTTGAACAGGTCAGAGAAGGGAAGAAAGCTTATAGGTTTACTAGAGGAAGCCCCCGCCCGCAGAGAATGAGAGACTTGCCAAAAGTACATAAACCTGGCATACCGATGAGACCAATAACATCTGGTATCGGTAGCGCGCCTCATAGGCTGGCCAAGAAACTAGCTAAGCCGCTTTCAGCCGCGCTTGATCATAAGTAAGGCTCATTTAAGAAATTCTTCTGACTTATTACAGAGGCTAAAGCACATTAATTTTGACGGAAAGAAACTTGTGAGCTTTGATGTTAAAGCATTATTCACAAATGTTCCGGTGGATGGAGCATTACAGGCGGTCAGAAGAGCCATATAAAACATCGAAGACAGCGTTCTTCCGATAACAAGAGAGGATTACATGGAACTGGTTCCTTTGTGGGTGAAGTTTGATACATTTACGTTTCAAGGTGAAGAGTATAGGCAACACAGAGGCCTGGTCATGGGTTCACCACTCAGCGCTGTCATGGCTAGTCTCCATAAGGAAACCTTGGAGACGGACAGATTTATTAGGATAATGGGAAGAGGTGCAGCTTGGTTTAGGTACGTTGACGATGTATTAGTAGTGGTTCCAGAGAACACGGGTATAAACAATAAGTTAAGAATGTTGAATGATGTGGATGGTCATATACAGTTTACAGTGGAAGAAGAAGAAAATTTAAAAAATGGCTTTTTTAGACGCAATTATTTGGAGATCGGGTGAGAGTGCAAAATTTTCAGTCTATAGAAAGCCCGCAAAAACAAAGATGGCTTTGTTCATTATTTGTCTGCTCATAGTGAAAGGACTAAGACAGTTGTGTTGATTGGATTCTATCTGAGCGCAATTAGAATATGTAGTGAGGAGTATCTGGTGAATGAATTTGAATACATCAGGGAAGCATTTGGAAAGTTAGGTTATCCCGAAGGATTAATAGTTGAACTAAAGAAAAAAGCAATTAATATATCAGAACGGCGTGGGGGTGAGACTGAAAATAATGTACATAAAGAGTATATAACGATTCCGCATTCAAGATGAGCCCAAATTATCGATAAATTCCTAAGAGAAGCGGGAGTTTATTTAGCCAATTCTTCGGGGATAAAGATAAGCGATATGGTGAGGACGAAGCAAAATGAATGTATTAATGAACGTAGTATAGTTTACGAGATCCCATGTAATGGCTGCTCTGTCGTTTATTATGGGGAGTCAGGGCGCGGCTTACCAAAAAGACTATATGAACATAGAGCAGACATGTGTCTACATCGAGCATCTAACTCACTTGTCTTGCACGCAGGTAAGTACGGACACCTGCCAAACTGGCAAGAAGCTAAGATCATTCATAAAGGACTAGATAAGGGGATGAGGAAAGCAATTGAAGCTGCTTATATAACGTCAGAAAACGTGGTAAATCATAGAGAGGGATTTATGTGTTTAGCCAAATAAACGGGAAAAATTATGGTGAAGTTAGCAAAAAGGGGCGGGGCCAAGGAGCATCAACAGTAACCAGTCAATCAGGAGAAACCACGAATGTTCGTCCAGTAGATTTGGAAAAGATCGTCTGCATTTGAATATTGTGTGTTTAACTCATGTTGTCATTCTGTGTGAGCAAGGCTTTGTGCCGAAACGTAACGGAATATACGATAAGTCCATCTCTTATCTGTGTCTTTTTCTACCACCCTCAAACCGCCCATTTGTCTATATGGATAACACACCACACACACACACACATATATACAGTGGCAGCTCGTGCCTAGGAGCTGCAGAGTTGCAGTCGCCCAAGACACTCACTGCCAGGCGTATGATTCCTTCAGACAGTCTGAAGGAATCATACGTCTGGCAGTGAATGTCTGGGGGGACTGCAGCTCCTAGGCACGAGCCGCCACTGCATATATATATATATATATATATATATATATATATATATATATATATATATAAGCAAAATTTATATTGAAATTACAGTATTAAGTTCAAATTTTAATAAAACTTGACTTGATAGGACGCAGTTATTTGTTTCGTTTAATATGCAAACAATGTTTTGCTTAATTTAAATAGAGTTTTTGGTGTAGAAATATAATATTGCAAAAGAAAAGTATTTAAAATATTCCCTACTAAAAGAATAGCATATAAAAGGAAAAAAAAAAGGACTGTAAACCTGTCAACAGACCCATATATTACCCCTTGAAATTTTATACCCTTCCTTTTTCTCATCCGTGAACGGCATAGAGAACCAAAAATTTGAAATGACTCGTTAAAATGCAAAAAACTTTCCATATCAGTTTGAATTCAGTTTGGCATCGTCTTCTTCTTCTTCTTCTTCCGCAGCTTATTATCCCATCTTTACATGGGGTCGCTGTTTTTGGTTCGTCTTCTCCACTCTCCTCTGTCGTATACCACGTCCTCCTCCAAGTCCTTCTCCCTGATGTCCGCCACCACACAGTCCCTCCATCTCGTCTTCGGTCTTCCTCTTCTTCTCCGTCCCGACAACTCCATCTCCAGCACTCTGCGCCCCACATACTCCTCCTCTCTTCTCCTGACGTGTCCATATCACCTCAGCCTGGCCTCCTGCACCTTCTTAGATGCTTCCGCCACCTTCACTGTTCCTCTTATATGCTCAATTTCTGACCCTATCCCTCCTCGTCACTCCACACATCCATCTCAACATCTTCATTTCAGCCACATCGATTTTTCTTTCATTGCTCTTCTTCATTGGCACAGTCTCCATTCCATACAACATTGCTGGCCTCACCACTGTTTTGAATACCTTTCCCTTCAGTTTCACTGGGACCCTCTTATCACAGAGCACCCCTGATACGTCTCTCCAGTTCTTCCACCCCGACTGTATTCTACATTTTATCTCTCTCTCTGCTCCCCCCTCTGCATCCACTGTTGACCCCAAGTATTTAAAATACTCCACCGTCTTAACACGCTCTCCACTCAATGTCACTTCCCCTCCTCGGTCCTGCTGCACATCACATCTCATATATTCGGTCTTCTTTCGGCTAATTCTCATCCCCCTACTTTCCAACGCCTCTCTCCAATTTTCCAACTGCTGCTCCACCTCCTCTTTCGTCTCCCCACTCAACACAACATCGTCTGCATACATCATGCACCACGGCGCCTCCCCTCTAATCCTGTCCGTCAACACATCGAATACCACATTGAAAAGGAAGGGGCTCAAAGCTGATCCTTGGTGCAGACCAACTTCCACCCAAAGCTCTCTGACACACCCACGCTACTCCTCACCTTAGTTGTTACTCCCCTGTACATCCCCTTGATCAGTTAACATACTTCTCCGGTACCATCTTTTCCCTTAAGCATCTCCAAACTTCCTGCCGTGGTATCCTATCATATGCCTCCTCCAAGTCAATAAAAACCATGTGCAACGCCTTCTGCCCTCTCTGTACCTCTCTGCCAACTGTTTCAATGCAAAAACTGCATCTGTCGTTCTCCTTCCCGGCATAAATCCAAACTGTTCCACTGACACTTCCGCTTCGTCTCTCAACCTACTCTCCACTATTCGTTCCCATATCTTCATTGTATGTGATATTAGCTTGATCCCTCTATAATTCGTGCAATCTTGTACATCTCCCTTCTCTTTGAATAAGGCACTATGATGCTGGTCCGCCACTCATCCGGAATCACCTCCTGGTCAAACAACTTCTGCATTAGATCCCACACCAGATCCACCCCCTCATCTCCCAGTGCCTTCCATGCCTCGGCTGGTATCTCGTCTGGGTCAGTCGCTTTGTTATTTTTCATCCTATTCAGAGCACGACTCACTTCCATCCTCCCCACTTGTTCTGTCATAGCTACATTTGGTAATCCATCCTCATAGAAAGATCTTGGGTTTTCTTTATTTAATAATTCCTCAAAATATTCCTTCCATCTATCCTTTATCTCTTCATCTCTTTGCAGCACCGCCCCCTCCCTTCCCTTAATTTGTTTTACCTGTGTAAAGTCTTTTGTCGCTCTATTTCTGCTCTTAGCCAATCTGTATATCTTCTTTTGTCCTTCACGATCCTCTAAATCCTCATACATCTGCCGATATGCCTCCGCCTTTGCTCTCGCCACTGCTCTCTTTGCCTGTTTCTTTGCTTCTTTATATACCACCTTACACTCTTCACTCCTCGATTCTTCCCATAACTTCTTAGTTTCTCTCTTACTTCGTAGTGCTCTTTGGATCTCATCACTCCACCACCATCCTTCCTTATCTTCCCACACTTTACCTGATGTTTCCCCCAATATGTCTCTACCTGCCGTTCTCATGATATTCGCATTATGTACCCACCAATCCTGTACATTCTGTTCATCAATAAATTCCCGTTTCTTCCCCTCCTCTCTCAGTTTGTACCACCTAATTCTCCTCACTCTTGTTCCTCGGGTCTTTCTTCCTCTTTTCAACATCACATCCATGACTACCAACCGGTGTTGTGGCGTCACATGGTCTCCTGGAATAACTTTGCAGTCCCTCACCTCGGCCAATTGCGCCCTCCTATACAGTATGAAATCAATTTGCGATGTTCTGCCTCCACTCTTGTACATAATAACATGCTCCTCCCTCTTTCTGAAAAACGTATTTACAATCGCTAGATCAAACGATACAGCCATACCCAACACTCTCTCACCGTCCACGTTTGCCTCTCCATAGCCATGACCACCGTGCACTCTGACCACTCCATCGTTATGATCACCAACGTGTCCATTCATATCCCCGCCCAACACCACTCGTTCGTCCTCGGCAATACTCTCCATTTCTTCCTCCAATAACCTCCAGAATGCTTCCTTAACGTCGTCCGGACATCCACTTTGGGGTGCGTATGCACTGATTATATTGAGTACATGTTCCCCATAATTAATTCTCAAAGTTACCAGTCTATCTCCTCTTCGCTTTACTTCCACTATGCTATCCTTCAATTCCTTCGCCAATACAATACCCACACCATTCCTTCCCTCAACCGACGCCCCACTGTAGAACAATTTATATCCCTCACTGAGTTCTCTTGCTTTGTTCCCCTTCCAGCGTGTTTCTTGTACACACAACACCCCCAACTCTCCTCTTCTTCATCAACTCCACAATCTCTCTTCCAGGGCCGGATTAAGACCTTTAGAGGCCCTAAGCACTTAAAAGATTTTGGTGCCCCATATATATGTAATTCAAAATATAAACAAAAATAAACCATAAAATAAAATTTTATTTTTTGAAATGAAACAAAACTTACAGTAAGATGGAAAATAATGTTTATTTTTGTATACTTCCACTTCATTTATATTTGAAAAGTTTTCTCCTACTTTTTTTAATTGCAAAGTCTTTGATCAGATCCTCAAAACTAATCTTACGTAACACATCTGCTTCTATACTTAGTAGAGATAAGGCATCCAGCCTGCCTTGTTGCATAGTTGTTCTGTTGGTATTTTTAATATACTTCAACTGAGAAAATGAACGCTCAGCTGAGCAATTTGTGACCATTAATGTTAAAAATATACGAAAGGCAATTTCTACATTTGGGAAGGCACACTCAATATTGTCTTCTACAATTATTTTATAAAGTTCAGCATGACTGAATCTTGTTTTTACATTTTTTTTGCACTGAACTTATGGCACACATATGAGTGAAACTGCTGAAGCTCAGCAGAGAAATTAGTGTTCAAGTCCTCTGGGTAAGCATCAATCATCTTTTTACAACCCTGAGAATACCTTTCAATTTCAGTAGATGATGAAGTGGTGACATTATGTGGCACATCACTTAGAAAAGAAAATCTCTCTGCTATTTCTTTGTATATCTCTCCTCTTCTTCTCATCTCAGTTTCAAGTTTGTCAACAATTGTGTAAAAGGTGGTGATAAGAAATTTATCTCTGGCATTCAGATATACTTCTGGTGCATCTCCGTCATTGGGTACCTTCTTTCTGATACGTTTGCGAGTTTGAGCTGCCTTGTAATCAACATCTGGTAGCATTTCCTTTGTAGCTGCTTCATATCTTTCAAATTCATCTCGTGAAGTGCACAGTTGGTCAGCTAATGATCCATACAGATCTGCACATGTTTTTAAGTTCACATCCTTATTCTGTAGAACTTTGCTTACTCTATGAAAATTTTGCAAAATCTCATCCCAAAAATTCAACATAAAAACGAATTCTAGCTCTTGCATCTTATTTGCAATATTATTTGCTTCTCTTCTAGTGTCTCCCTTTTGTGACTGGTCTTCAGCTATACATTCTAACGCTTCTAAAATTTTAAGGAAAGATTTCAAAATTGCTGCTGTTGCCATAGCATGTGCCTCCCATCTGGTATCAGAGAGGGATTTTAAGACACTTTCATTTCCAATACAACCTTTAAGAATTTCCCACCTGCTGGTTGAGGCTAAAAAAAAGGTATAGAGCAACTGCACTGTAGAGAAGAAATTAACCGCCTCTTGACAGCAGTCAACAGCACTTCGGCCTACCAGATTTAGTGAATGGGCTGCACAGGGCACATATATAGCAAACTTGTTTGTTTCTAAAATTTTTTGCTGCATCCCCTTATAACGCCCAGACATGTTGGCAGCGTTGTCGTAAGATTGACCCCTACATTTTGAAAAGTTTAGCTTACAAACTTCACGTAAGTACTGCAACACCTGATTTGCCATTTCCTCACCAGTATGGCTTTTCATTTTCAGAAAGGTTAAAAAGCGTTCAATAGGCTGTCCATCTTTTAAGTACCTAAGTACAACACTTAACTGATCGATATGTGATAGATCTGGTGTTGAATCAACTGACAAACTAAAATAACCAGAAGATTTTACTTCGTCAACAATGAGTGCGTGGACCTTTTGAGCCATTAGTTGAATGAGTTCCTCACAGGTGGTTTTGGACAGGTAAGAAGGATTTCCTTTGCCAGAATTTCCATATTTCAAAATGTGACCTGCTAAAAATGGATCAAACCGGCTTATGAGCTCAAGCAGCCCTAAAAAATTCCCATTCTGCAATGATCCAAATCTTTCTTCTGTTCCTCGAAAAGACAAGCCACGTTCAGCTAACGTACAAATAACAGCTATGACACGCCTCAAGACATGTTCCCAGTAATCACACTCTTCCTGAATTTGTTTTTCCAACTGTTGTCCCAACCCCGCACCTTGTCTGCGAGTTAAGTATGTTAGCATAGAGTCTCGGTGAGTAGTGCTTTTTTCATGATGATCAATTACAATAGTATTTCGCCAGTCACTGAACCCTTCTCTTATAACAAAATGTGAGACATTTTTAGGAGCAAACAGTTTACAAACATAACAGTAAACTGATCCTGTTGATGGTGAATACAATAACCACTCTCTCTTGTATTTCTCACCATTGGCTTTTGTCCCAACGAAAAGTTTTTGTGAACAGTATCTTGCTGGTTTGCCACTACTGAAATGCCGGTAAGACTTGTCAAATGGCCCATTGTGGTGTTGACAGTCACTGGGTCCACAAGCAATCCAATAAGCCACATCATCAGCAGAGAAATCAAGCCACAACCCTGGATCTTTTGCTATATTTACTTCATCTTCTGCAGACTGATTCATTTCACCACCATCACCATGGTCCACTAAACTTTCATTTTCAGCAATTATTTCAACCCCAGAATGTCTTGTAAAGCAACTTGAATCAACATTTGCAGTAGAGGTATCAAGAGAATTTACAGGCAAAGTGAGATCAGTAGTGAGACATGTGGTAGATGAACCTGCTTGTGACACCTCGGTGATTCCAACGTCATCATATTTTGATTTTGAAGTGATCAAAGTGGTATTTGTGTCCACTTCTGATGACGGAGATTGGTTTTGATTCAGAATCGGTATATCATGTTGACGTTGTGGTCGTGGAACTTGTGTGAAGAAATCAGTCAGCTTTGCAGTCTTGGACTCTAAATCCAAAGTCTTCTCTTGTTTCTCTTTTGATAGTTTTCGCTTTTGTGCACCACTTAACTGAACACGTTTCATCTTGGTTCTTGGGGTCTGTAAAATACAGAAATAAAAAGAATATTTTATTTGTATATTATGTGGCAATCAACACAGTTACACATATCACAATCTTGGCTTTGTTCTTTTATTCTCAGAAAGACAAAATGGGAACCGTACACAACCAAAGTGGCAATTTAAATATAAGTGGCAATTAAATATAACTCAACCGAAATATCAACTCGAAATGTTGAATACAAATCAAATCGAAAGAAGGAACCAAAAGAAGGAACCGAAAGAAGGAACCGAAACCTATAAAATAAAAATACTTAACATTAGAATTAATAATACGCAATCTATAAAAATATCAATATTAACATTTCACTATTAACGAGCCACATTTTATATTTACATTTATTTATTTATTTAAAACACAATATTTAATTATAGGAAATATGAACATTTGCTTAGGGCCTAAATTGTCCTAACTACGTTTGATGTTATATATACATTACAAATTATTCACTCTGGTTATTACAATCTAAATTCTTTTATACTGTTATGACAATAGATAAATAAATTATAAAATAAAGATACGTGTATGATAAAATATTGTTATATATACAAATAAAGTACACTTCATAGACTTACCCTAGAGAAGAAGAGAGAGCAACAGATAAACTTCTTCAACGCTAATTAACTTAGGTCAGTATATCTTATTATTATAATGGCCGTGATAAACATCACTTGATACAACAGCAATATAGAGAGTTTATAGTTTCTTTTATTTTAATATTAATTTATATTACAATTCTATAAACCTAAATCTTTCTGTAAAACAATACCAAATGATTATGTAAAATATATATTTAATATTATATGCACAAATCACACGTTCAGAATAACTTCCTATAGCACACGAAAATATTTAATCTATATGTATTTTTAATATGGCGCTCAAAGATTTGATATAAACAAAATAATAACGCAAAGCGTAAAGTGTGTGATTACAACGAAATATATTTATTCTCTCAAAAGGGTTGTTGTTCACTACAAATTCAAACAATGAAAAAAAATAAATACTATATATGAATATATATAATTCAGTTTTCAACAGCTTATAGGCTATAAGCCGCGATTATAATAGTATAATAAATCCATGGTAAATCCGACAATGGAAAATTTCTGTGGTGCCCCCCTTCCCTTGATGCCCTAAGCACGGGCTTATTTTGCTTAATGGTTAATCCGGCCCTGCTCTCTTCCTCTGCCAGTCATGCTTCCAACATTCAGCGTCGCAATTCTCAGGTCCACCCGAGCTCGCTTCGTTAGCCGCACTCGCTCTTGGTGCGGTAGCCCTCGCCTCACCACAGAGGTCGGGCGAGGTCTCTGTACGCCCTAGCCGTCATCGCATTTTCGTGTTGAAGACTCACCATTGTGGTTTTGGCTGGGTTTTATGGCCGGATGCCTTTCCTGACGCCAACCCTCCCCATTTATCCGGACTTGGGACCGGCCGAGAACAAGGCTGGCTTGCCTTACCCTCGGGTTGGGTCTAAGGATTGTAATTCAGTTTGGCATCGCCTTCGTCAATACTCTTTGAAAACAGCTACAGTGAGGTATAGTAAGTTAAAGACTCTTTCAGTTTTACGGATGTGAGTCTTAATCTTGTTTTTGAAGGCTTTGTATTTTCCTGAATAATCATTTTTTACTGAATTCATAATATAATATAAAAATGTATAGTGATAAGACTATTCGTGAAACTGATATCAGTAACAGTGCTACCTCTATCATTTAGTGTAAAAGAAAAAGAGACCTAAAACAATACAATACTGAATGCGCATTATAATAAGCTAAAACAGCAGATAAGGAGTTACAAGCCGGTTACAAGCGAAAAATAAATTTGCGAGATAGAGTGAAACAAAGAAACCCTTATGTATTGACAGTATTTGGGTCAATATGGTGCGTTCATGTTGGAGGAAATATTCTTAATTTTATTCAACTTATTTGGATAAAAAGGCAACCATAAGATTCACAAGAACACACTGCAAACTGGTTCGATGGTGAAAGAATAAATGCTGAACTGTAGACATCTGCTGCAGTATTAAAAATATTTCAGTAAAGAAATCGTCACATATTTTCTTTTCATATAAAAGGATATCACTAAATAAGCTGTTAATGAAATAAATGTTTTACTTATGTAATTGACTTCGTTTTACATGATAGGTAGTATGTACGGGGTTGTACGCATAAGTATTTATTATATTTATCTCAATGAAGTATGTACCTTCGTATATAAAAATATTCTCTAACCTTGGAAGACTTCGTTCAAAACTAAATTAATGTGAGGATAGATAAATTTTCTCATATTGTAACACAACCCCATTTCTCAAAAATTATTTCCGATCAATATGAGGAATTTTTTTAAGTTATGCTACCTCTCAGCACGTGGATGCATACTTTATTTTCATGGGAGAATAATTGGATCAATGAAAGAAAGCCACCCCCAGCCTTATTTAGTTAGCTTTATAAGGCTAACTAACGAAAATATAACGACCTAACCTAACTAGTCGTCAAGGGCGTACAGTTGACCTAACGACTGGTTAGATTAGGTCGTGATATTTTCGTTAGTTAGCATTATAAAGCTAACTAAAGAAGGCTGGTGGTGGCGGCTTTCTTTCATTGATGCGAATAATTCCTTAAGCATAACTCTCAAATTAATGAAACCTGGTACAAAAATTAGACTTACATGTGTTTTATGCTACAGATTAGTAAATATAAAGGTTGTACACAGTCTTTTCCCGATTATAAACTTGAATTACATGAAATCTAAAGGAAACACAGTAATGCTTTGGTTTGCATGTTATTGCATAACATATCAAGTTCCTTATATTTCTCATTAAATCTCAACATGTGCGCCGTTAGTTACACGTAGCACATCAAAGCGAAATTTGAGTTCATGCACCATACGTTCGCTAGCATATCTAGCATATCTGTTGATGGCATCGCAAATCCTTGCACGAAGAGTGTGAATGTCAGCAACAAGAGTATGGTACATACAATCCTTTACATATCCCCAGAGAAAGAAGTACAGGGGGGTGATATCGGAGGAATGTGGAGGCCATGGCACCGGCCCGTCGTGCCCAATCCATCTTTCGGGAGAAGTGGTGTTCAAGAACTCAAACACTAACAAACCCCAGTGTGGAGGGGCACGGTCTTGCTGTAAAATGATGGATGGTACACTTGTGCCGTAACATTCTTTTCAGCAAAGAAGAATGGGCCTATCACCCTCTCACGCATTAATCTACA
This sequence comes from Bathynomus jamesi, assembly GCA_023014485.1. Classification (NCBI taxonomy): domain Eukaryota; kingdom Metazoa; phylum Arthropoda; class Malacostraca; order Isopoda; family Cirolanidae; genus Bathynomus; species Bathynomus jamesi. Next base: position 63,679 of record JAJOZX010012488.1, read on the forward strand.
CCTACTGCATTGAAAATGCGGAAGGAAAGAAATGAAAAGACATTGGAGGGTTAACATGTTTTCGTATTAAAAAGAGTGTATTTATTTTTCCTAAATACAATAGTTTTAAATACAAATACAAAATTTTCACTTAAATTTTTCTATTTAATAAAATTGTGATACAGAGGAAAAATTTAAATAGCTAATTTGTCAAATGACTGGTCATTCCATGTGGTGAGGTAAGTATTCTTTGTAACTGGCGTGATGGATATCTGAGGGAGAGCAGTTTGAATCCGGTTAAGGTAAAAAATATTATTATTATTATTAATATATATATACAGTATATATATATATATATATATATATATATATATATATATATATATATATATATTATATATATTATATGTATATATATTAAACACAGACCGTGCATGGAACAAGGAACTCTTCTGGGAAATTACCAGTGATGTAGTCGAGACCACCAAGTCCGAGACTGAGACCGAGACCGAGACCTGATCCTGTGAGACCAAGATCGAGACCGAGATCAAAGGTTCGAGATCGAGATCTACCTTCCGAGATCGAGACCCTTAAAATTCGAGACCGAGATCGAGATCGAGACCAACCTAACCTAAAAAAATCCAGACCCACACCCCCCCGCAAGACAAACGTGGCAACTCAAAACAGGGTGACTGATTAGTGAATACCTAGAGTCCCTTACTTTTACAAACTTTCATAAACATTCTGAATTGTGTCTGTTCAACCAAGCCACCATCATGAGTATGCCGATAACATGTATTTTTCATTACGGTCTCGAGAGGTCTCGAAAGGTCTCGGGGAGAAAAACCGAGACCGCGTCTGTCGAGACCGAGATCGAGACCGAGATCTAAATAGCGGAGACCGAGATCGAGATCGAGATCTGCAAATTGGGTCTCGAGATCGGTCTCGAGACCGAGACCGATCTCGAGACCTACATCACTGGAAATTACATCCACTATAGTTCGAATAAGTAACGATAAATGACAAATACTATATTTTTTTGTTTTTCATGATGAAAAGGCCAACGTGGGCACCGGGTTACTCGCAAAGAGGCCCCAACCTATAGCTTCCCTCACCAGCTATCTGAAAAGCAGATAGGATCCAGCTTTGGGACAGGATCTAGGGTTTACAGCTTACACCTAGCCTACTACATTCAGAACCTCAATATACGCAAGAAACTCGTTGCATTCACATCGGATTGAATACATCAAAGGAAAAGGGGTAACTATTATTTTTAGCCAAAAAACAAAACTTAAACCTCAACCGGGACATTGAGCGTCCACTTTTCAAGGTACAAAACACGTCCGTTTAATATACACAAACTCAGAATGGTCCCCTGAGAAACTTATATGTTAAACACAGACCGTGCATAGAACAAGGAACTCTTCTGGGAAATTACATCCACTATTGTTCGAATAAGTAATGATGTGACAAATACTAGTTTTTTCTGAGTTTGTGTACATTAAACGTAAACGGACGTGTTATGTGCCTTGAAAAGTGGGTGGGTTAACACAGTCAAGCGCATTTTTGTGATGGCCTCTCTTGTTTGCAAACTGCAAAGTGGGGTCTTCCGTTATCGTGCCAAAGAAGGGCGTCTTCCAGTTTTCTCGCCGGTCGAACTCGCTTTATACGTCACTGGAATATCTGTAGGATAGCAATATATGCCTGTGAGTTGATTGTTTCTCCTTTCTTCATAATGTCCACCACAATCACCTCATTCATGTCCCAGAAGATGGTGGCCATAACCTTTCGTGCAGAGGGAGCCATTTTGAACTTTTTCTTGCGTGGGGAGTCTGCGTGATGCCACTCTATGGATTGGCGTTTTGTTTCAGGTTCTAAGTAATGTACCCAAGTCTCATCCCCAGTCACAGTTCGTGAAAGGAAGTCATCCCCTTCTGTCTCGTATCGAACCAACGACTCAGAAGCAATTTCTTTTCTTTGGGCTTTGTGATCTTCAGTGAGTTGGCGAGGAACAAACTGTGAACACACTTTTGAGTATCCCAGTTGCTGAATTATCGTATTCACACTTCCTTCACTAATTCCTAGCTCCAGTGATAGTTCCTTGTATCTGACACGCCGATTTGATCGAATGATGTTGTTAGCACATTGCACAGTGTGAGATGTCACAGCCGATGCCGGACGACCGCTGCGTCACTTATCATCGAGGTTGGCTCTCCCTCTCTCCGATGATCTTACACGTTTAGACCCGCTTCCAACTGTGCTTCGATCAACAACAGCATCTCACTAAACGTCTTGTAGACGTTTGTGAATATTTCCAACTGTTTCCTTCTCTGCGTTTGAGAACTCGATAACAGCTCTCTGTTTACGACGCACATCACTCTCAGACGCCGTTTTCGAAACTGCGTTAACCATCGGTTTTATACAAGGGCGTTTAAAAGCGGTTTTATACACGGAGTGGAGGTTCAAACTGGAAAAATCCGGTTATGTGAAGTATAGAAAGTTCAAACTCATGGCCCAAAAGTCATTTCAGCCCCATGGCCTATTATTTAGCTAAGAAAAAAGGGTGGGGCAAAATATATTGAGCGCCTCTAGTAGAATTTTAAATTAATTCACTTCAATCACAGGTACGATCGTCAAAGGAAAGTGGATTAATTTTATACATATATAATAATAATAATAATAATAATAATAATTAAAAAATTAAAAAATCTTAAAATAGGCAGATTAAAATGGAATAAGACAATAAAACTTACTTAGGATACGTTATCATTGTGTACATCATATTGGCATTTAAAATACTAAAATACAGAGGCTATAAAAAATTTAATATAAGCAGTTAAAAACTTAAACATTATCCTGTAATAACAAGATCAAATGCTGAAGCGTAATCGTTCTGAATGGGTTTAGTTTTTGGAATATATAAAGATTCTAAAGTGGAGATTGGCATATTGGTTACTATTAGCAGTGTTTGTAATTTGAAAGGATGAAAGGTCAATGGGACGATCTGCGGCAAATGATCTCTTACTGAATATACTGAGAGTCTATTTGAAGGACGTGAAGTCTATCCTAAGTTTGTATTGGCGGCAGGTACTCCCAAGTAGTTTGACCTCAAAATGTTAGAGTGCAAATTGCATCGGTCAATTGTTGCAAAGGTGAAGGGGGGTTGGCACCCATGGGGCGGATGGGGATTGGCACCAATGGGGGAGGGCGGTGGCACCCATAAGGGAAGGGGTTTGCAAGCAAGGGGGAGCGGATCTAGCCCCCAAGATGCATGAAGGGGAGAGGGGGTTGGTCCGGAAGAATGACCTTCCCCAAAAGGGGCACCCTAACCTGACCTAGGAAGGTAACCTAAAAGAGAGAGAGGAGAGAGGAGAGGAGATCTTTTCGCTGGCATATCTCATCGCATACTCAAGCTCTTGACAGCCTCAGTTGGTTTAGAAGTGTTAATCAGCCAGTTGGCTTAATCTAGCTTAGGAGGCGTAATGAGGAGTGTATATATATATATATATATATATATATATATATATATATATATATATATATACAGGGTGGGCCGTAAGTTTCGATACATAGGAAAAATTAAACGTTTGTTTTTATGTTTCAGATACCCTAAGAATATGCGTTTGACGTAAGATCTTGTTTACTGATGAAGCAAATTTTTACGTCAATGGAGAGGTTAATCGGCAAAACATACGTTATTGGAGTAATGCTAACCCTAACTGGCTGAGTCCGACGAAGATGCAAGGTGCCGGTAAAGTGATGGTGTGGGCCGGGATATGGGGTGACAGAATTATTGGACCAATTTTTGTCAGTGGAAATCTTAATGCCGAAAGGTATCTTAACATGTTGCAAGAAGAGATTTTCCCATCCCTGCTAAACGAGGAAGATAACTTCCCAGTTTACTTCCAGCAAGATGGAGCTCCACCTCATTATGGTCTTCACGTGCGTCGGTATTTGGATCAGCAGTTTCCGGATGCTTGGATTGGTCGGCGTGGTCCTGTGGAGTGGCCTCCCAGATCCCCAGATCTCACCCCCCTTGATTTCTATCTTTGGGGGCACTTGAAGGCCATTGTGTATCAGGAAAAGATACGAGACATAAATCATCTAAAGGAACGTATCACCAACGCCATTACAAGCATAACGTCAACTGTGCTAATGCGTGTTCATCAACAGTGGGGAACACGTATTGAAATGTGTTTTCAAAACAATGGCAACCATGTAGAGCATATTATATAAATAAAATGGTTGTCCATAAAAAATGTTTATTTTTCCTATGTATGGAAACTTACGGCCCACCCTGTATATATATACTTATCCGAGCTGGCTTAATAGGCCAGTTGGTTTGTTTAGAAGGCAATATATATATATATATATATATATAATATATATACAGGGTGGACCGAAAGTCTGGATCCATAGGAAAATATTTATTTTAATGCATAAATTACAACAAATGGTAAATACTTAAAATGAATATCAACTTTAACTCGTAAATGCGTATCCGTGATACTGTACAGTGGTTCGTACTCCAGTATAAACAACAAATTATAACAAATGCTCAAATTAGCGGCCTCTGACATCGAGACACTTAGGGATGGAATTTATGATTTTTAATAATTCTTCGAATTGACGTTCTCGAGATGCGTGTTTCATTTGATAATCTTCTTGTTGACCTTACTGGACTATTCGTTAAAGTTTCACATACCATTGCAGAGGTATTTTCATCAGTTGCAGTTTTTGGACGACCAGAACGCCGTCGATCATGTACACTTCCTGTTTCTTTGAAACATTTAAACAACTTGCTAACAGTCGCATGTGTTACTGGATGCTTATCAGGATGATTTCTATTGAATTCGGTAGCAACTTCTCTGTGTGTAGCGTCCTGTCTTGCGTACATGAGCACAAGTTCTACCCAGTCTTCTGTTGTTAGATTCGAAGCCATTTCTGGGCTGAAATAAAAAAGTATTTGAGTATTTATACTGGAGTACGAACTACTGTACAGTATCACGGATACGCATTTACGAGTTAAAGTTGATATTCATTTTAAGTATTTACCATTTGTTGTAATTTATGTATTAAAATAAATATTTTCCTATGGATCCAGACTTTCGGCCCACCCTGTATATATATGTATATATATATATTTATCCGAAGCAATCCATAAGAATAGCTGCCAGATTGCACTATTTATTTAATTTTTATATATTTAATGGAGAGGAGATGTTCTCCTTATAATTAAGTTCTTGACAGCTCCAGTCGGCTTAGAAGTCAATGCAGATATATAATAATAACTTTTGCAGAGCCGTTAATTTTTTGCTTAGAATAATCAAATAATATCATATACTTTGACTAATAAAACACAACTACGTCATTCTGTTCATTTAGTGGAGTTATTTTACATTGAATCAGTTATTTAACATACATTTGTTCGAAATATAAAGGAGATAAAATACAATAAAAATAATAATAGTAGAAGTCGACTGTTATAGCTTGACAGATACTTAATTACCTGTTGCACTCATAACATGTGAGACGCACTTTCAGGATGTATTCAGGACCAGAAAACAATGAAAAAAGTTCATATAAACATATGGCCGAAATCGCTTTGTTTCCGAGTTACAGCCCGTTATGTGTTCAAGCAAGTATCCACCTTACCTTTAAAGGAAGTGCTCAAAATGACCTCCTTGCGCTTGAATACACGCCTGAACACGCCTCGTCATAGACTGAAACACCAACTCGTGGTGTCAAGTCAGAAAAATGCGATTTCGCTAGAAAAATTCCGGTCAGAGTTAGATGCGTTGAAAGAGACGCTCCTCCCAAAGCCCAGTTACTCGGAAGTTGTTCAGCAAGTTAGAACCCCAAGCAGCGCGTCGGGCAACGAGGGAAACGAAATCCCCTCCCCCAACTCCCTCCCTGAATGTGGGGTGGAAACGCAGCATGCAGGGGAAACGGTCAACCTCACTCCCGTTCAGGAAAGGACCCCTGCTCCCGCTTTTACAATGAGGAACAGGGACTGTCCGATGCCAAGAGACGAGGCATCACTGCCTTCTTCCTTACCTTCCACTACAGGGGAGACGCGTTCTATTACTCAAACGCCTCGCTCGGCGTGCAGTTCCCCTTCCCCTCCCACCGAAGAAGGAGGAGCACGCGCGTCTGTCAGGATATAAATACCGCTAACAGACCCTCACCAAGACACAGAGTAGGGGAGGGGCCTCGTATCCCCAAAAGGTCGTGCCACCCATCCCTCAGGTAGGCGAACCCTGCCTCAGGGAGATTGAGGGAAGAGGACGGGTGGGTCACAGTTAACAGGCGCTCTTCACGGTGGGTTCCTCAACTTCTCTTCCCGGCAAGGTTACCTGTGAGGAATCTCAACCTCTTTGTGTCGCGAATTCATCAATTTAAGAACAATAATGACCTGATTTTGTTTATTTAATGACTGCATTAAGTCTGTTACAGTAATTTTTGTATGTCTGTTGATAATAAAATCTATTTTCTATAATTTATAGAGAGGTTGTTTCCGTTTAATAGTCACAGTGAGTGCTGGAGTGATCCGTTGGTTGTTGTATTTGGTTTTAGATATTACTTTTGATTTAAGGTGAAAGTTTGTGTTGAATATACCCATCAGTGTGCTTAAGAATACGTGAAATTTTGTCCCACTGTCATCATTATTTTCGGTTATTCCAGTCAAGTCAAAAGCTGCTATTTATCTCAGGAATTTTAGTTCGTTATTATAGCTGTAAGATCCATAGTTAGCTTTTATATTTTCCTCCATTGAGAAATGGGTGATTAGCAGACTTGTCTACAAGTCATTTTTGTCGAGTCTCAAGTAAGTCACTAATCACTGAGAGCAAGTCTGAAGTCAAGTCTCAAGTCTTTTCTAGCGAGTCTCAAGTCAAGTCTCAAGCCATTTTTGCGAGTCGCAAGTCAAGTCTCAATTCTTTATTGATGAGTCGCAAGTCAAGTTTCGAGTCAGCATGGATAAATAATAGTTTTTTCACATAGTGCTTTAGTACTATGTTCAAAACTTCTGAAACTAAACACCAAACTGTTCGAGTAAATTAAGCTTCACTTATCCCTGCATCTGGCTGAGTCTGCCTCGCCCTCTTACGCCTCCAATGGGCTACTACAGTTACACTATGCTCTCCATCCTTGTTATGAAAGACATGACCTGCCTATGCCTATTTACTGTTAAGAACTTACCTTTACCAATATCTTCTTCTAAAGATGTAACTTACCCATGCCATTTTCTTATTCTTGATTTTAATAAGCACTGTTATTTATGTCCTTCCAACTGTTCCCTTACTCAAGAGGACCTTACTTATCTCTTCATGATAAACTTAATATTATACCTTCCTTTCCTGTCTGAGTACTCCTTAGTTTACTGTACCTTATAGAAGTCAACAAAACACACACTATTTCAATATTCATTACCAAATAATGTTTTTATTAAGAGGAAATACATACTGAAATGCATACTCAACAAAGTTTCGTACTTAAAAGGATTTACGGACGAAACAAGGGCAGACATCGCATGCCTTACGGAAACTCATCTTAAAGATTCCCAAAAAATTGTGAAAACTGCGAACATTGTATTGATAAGAAAGAGATAAATATCGAGGGTTTCAACTTATTAAAAGCTGATAAAACAGCACAACGTAAAGGTAGCTGTGCTATATATGTACGGTTTGCGAAGTACAGGCCCCGCTCATAGAACAGAGAATGAAACAGTATGAACCAAAACCGGTTCAAAATTCTCTCTGGATGCCCATTCCAAAACGAAGTATACACTGTGCCAACTGGCCCAATCCATTGAAACAACAACGACAGACCGAGGAAAAGGGAACGGTGGTATGGAAAAACTATACATGCGAGAAATTGATTGCGGCCGATTTGGCCGTCCTCGCCGAGTGCCCCTATAGAATTCGTGACGAGGCCTCAGATTCATTGTGATAAATCGGTCGCGGGGTGTCAGGAAATGATTGCCCCCCCTGTAGAGCAGAAACTAGAAGAGATAGATAAAAACCGGCGAGACCACTTGAAAGAGCGTTAAAATCTGAATAAAAATCATTATATTCTATTCCTGTGATTTTAATTCTTACCATTTTTTTACCCACAGAAACCATGGCATCATCTATTTTGAACGATTCAGAGAAAAAGCGAGTTCTTGACCGCATTCGAGCTGTCACATTTCGTGAAGCAAAGGAAGCTGGTGCAACTTTCATAACTCGACACTGGGTGGCTGAGAGATTAAAAAGATCAGAAGACTTTGTCAAAAGGAATTGGAATAAGAATCCTGAAGATTGTGAAACAGATTTTCGAGGAGGAAGACCGGAGAAATTATCTCAAGAATCGAAAGAGATTGTGCTTGCTGCATCACGGCGCCGAAAGAAGAGCTGCTCTGAGGTAGCGAAAGAGATACTTATCCGTCGTGGTAAGATAGTCAATCGGCAACTTGTGCATCAATTTCGAGTTCGCCAAGGCTTGAGTGCTTGGCATGAAATAGCTAAGCCACGGAAGAGTGATCTTAATATTGAAGATCGGCTATGGTTTTGTGATTATCTTGAGGAATGGACGGAAGACGATTTCCTTCACTTGGTTGTCAGCGATGAATTCTTCGTTTATGTCTCCAGAAAACCAAATTTTCAGAATGATCGGGTTTGGGCAACAACTCCTGATGAAGTCCCAGACGACCAGAAGTATCGAGAAATAGTAAAAAATCCAGCATGTGTGGGTGTTTTCATTATGTTCTCTATTCGGAAGCTCATCTGGGTTATCAAACCAAGAGGAACCAGTTGGGATGGGCCTTATTTTCGAAATGTAATTTTAGCCCAACATGTAATTCCGTTTTTGAAAGACCCCGAGTGTGTTTTGGATGTTGAACAGGCAACCTTTCTTCACGACAAAGCCCCCTGTATGAAAGCACTTGCGACTCAACAACTGCTTAAGGACAATAACATTGATTTTTTCGGAAATAATGAATGGCCTGGCAATTCTCCCGATCTTAATGTCTGTGAACATGTCGGATCCATCATGAAGGATCGGGTGGAGTCCTTAATGCTGGAACAACCCATTCAGAATCGGTATTCAACAGAAATTATGACTGCAAAGATCAACGAAGTCCTTGAAGAAATGAGTCATGATACCGATCTCTGAGACACTTCTGGGATCATACCCCCGTCGATTAATGGCCGTCAGAGCTGCAAATGGGGGCAACACCCGATATTAAAACAAGTGTTTTTTATTCAAAATTAAACGCTCTTTCGCGTGGTTTTGTCTGTTTTTTTCTATTCCTTTCAGTTTCTTCTGTACAGGGGGGCGGCAATCATTTCCTGACACCCTTAAAAATGTATAAATTTCTAAATTTTTTTCATAATTTTTTCATATGAATCCTTTTTAATTTTTAAATTTTAAATTTTAATTTAAAATTTTTTTTTAAAATTTTATTTTAGAAATGAAAACTTAAAACGTTACAGCTATTTCAATTTTTTTACATAAAGGGCATATCACAGAGACGGTAATAAGTAAATCAAACAGCTTTTTGAAACTCCTAGGAGTGAAAACAGAAAAACTAAACGTGATACTGATAGTCATCTATGGACCTCCAAACACTCCAACCAAAAAATTCTCGGTTGCAATTAATATAAAAAACCTAATAAAGGCAATAAACCCTCCATCCCCAAATATAATACCCTGCGGAGACTTTAATTTCTCATTTATAAAATATAAAAAGGTGAATAGGAATATATATATATATGTAGCGGATCGACAAGAAATAGACCAACAAATAGACAGAAATCCTTTACTTCCACGCTATCATCAAACAGTCTTGGAAAACACACGTGGGCAAACAATGGAAAGTCTGTTTCTTCCCAAAGGGCGCGAACTCAACCCTTATCAACTAAAGGACGCGCGAACAAAGCGTCTTAAGATTTGGTGCGAAATCCTACGTCACAGGAACTACGTATAAAAGCGAGCACCCACTCACACTCCTCCTCACTTCGTTAGCGCTTCCATTTCGTTAGACTACTCTGTACGATATCATCTCTTCAACCGCCTTCCGGCCTCTGGCCGCTACTTCCTTCAAGATTTATCATCAAGCCTTCAAGTTTCTCTACATTCCTCGAGATATATTCAGCACCTCAAGCCAACGCGTGTAAGATCATTTAAGGCCAGCGGCTGCACCTCGAGAAGTAACATCACCTCAGGCCGCCGTACAAAGCCTACATCCATCATCTCGAGAGGCTTAACGGACAACGACAACTCGAATCTACGTTAATAGGTTCGTCTTCAACCCGCCTTCAACAGGGTTACATCGTCCTAAGATAAGTACCTCCTATTCTAAGTACTCTTGTGAACCTACATTAGCCTACCGCCGAACGATAGGCTATACTCCCAAAGTGTGTAATTAAGCGTTCCAACTGACTCACGTGAAAGAACGCGGTAGGCCTGTTCTACAATTCAAGTGTCATTTCAATACCGTAATTCAGCGTATCATCCGTTATTATGTTCAATTCATATATTTGTGTGTTAACTAAATATTCTCTTGGCGTAATCACTTAACATCACATAATGGTCTTATATATAAACGATATTTTGTGTAATCATTGTCAAGCATTTCAATCCATTATTATTAGGCCGCATCAGTTATTCTATGTGCATCCATGCAATCATTTAGCCTACTTAATCAGAGTCACGTATTCTATTCAATGTACCAAACGCACGTGCATTCTTTATATCATTTACTAGGCCCATTCAATGTTCCATGTCGCATGCCATTTACATACCATCAATGAGTACATTACTTATTACGTGTCAATTAAGCTATTAACATTTCATCTTATTAGCTAAGTCTATGTCATAAGCATAACGTAAAACTATCAATTAATTACTGTCAATTCTTTGTTATATCAGAGTGAATAAATAACGGCTTTATTTTCATAATAAAATACAAAACCCATAAGGTGTCTTTTATAACCTTAATATTAATTTGCTTGGGTGTAAACCAAGCTGGTGACCCTCGCTGCCATACTGTCACTTCCAATAGTATGGTGGGCCTAATCAAATAACCATTTATTCCAATCGGTGATACTGTATAACAATATAAATTATTAACCCAGCCTTTCATTAATAAGCAATCAGTCATTGCATCAATTAATCATTATACAATTAAATCATTATCACCTTAAACGGCTAAAAACTAGGTCCACTATATACATATATGATACACACAGACCATGCATGGAACAAGGAACTCTTCTGGGATAATTAAATCCACTATAGTCTGAATAAGTAATGGTAAATGACAAATACCATAGTTTTTCTTTTTCATGATGCTAGCCCGACGTGGGCAACGGGTCACTCGCAAAGAGGTCCCATAAATATAGCTTCCCTCACCAGCTATCTGCAAAGCAGACAGGATCCAGCTTTGGGACATGGATCTAGGGTTTAAAGCAGCCTAGCCCTGCTACATTTAGAACCTCAATATAAGCAAAAGACTCGCTGCCTTCACGTCAGATTGAATACATCAAAGAAAAAGGGGTAACTATTATATTTTTAGCCAAAAACCAAAACTTAAACCTCAACTGGCAGAATTGAGCGTCCACTTTTCAAGGCACATAACATGTCCGTTTCAAGATGGGAATGAACTCAGAATGGTCCCCTGAGTTTTTTATGATACACACAGACCGTGCATGGAACAAGGAACTCTTCTGGGATAATTAAATCCACTATAGTCCGAATAAGTAATAGTAAATGACGAATACCATAGTATACCATAGTATACCATAGTACCATGAGTGACCCGTTGCCCACGTCGGGCTAGCATCATGAAAAAGAAAAACTGTGGTATTTGTCATTTACCATTACTTATTCGGACTATAGTGGATTTAATTATCCCAGAAGAGTTCCTTGTTCCATGCACGGTTTGTGTGTATCATAAAAAACTCGGGACCATTCTGAGTTTATTCCCATATATATATATATATATATATATATATATATATATATATATATATATATACCACGACAAGGAAGACACACGAGAAGACCAGGAGCAAGCAAAGATCTTGATGGCTCTCACAAATGAGTTGATGCTGACACAGGAGATAACAGAAAATAACAGAAAATACCAGAAAAAATAACTGCCTAGATCTGATATTCACGAATAGCACGAACTTGATTGCTGATATAAATATAACCCTAACTTTTATCTCAGACCACAACATAATCGCGATATCAACAAATATGGCGACAACAATAAAACACAATGCACATACTGAAGAAATCCTGAAGAAGCAAATTTGGAACTTTTAACTTAAACTCCAAGACTATAAATTGGGAAGCAGTTGGATCACACATGGCCCAAAGAGAGTGGAGAACAGTTTTAAAGAATAAAAAAAAATAAAATAAAAAACGCTGAAAATTTTGGAAAAATATGCTCCGAAAGCATAGCCAAAAGGAAGGAGGAACTGGTTAAAGAGGCAAAAAAAGAATATTCCGCAAAAGAAAGAGAGTAGCAGCGAAGTTAGCTAATTACAGAAACAACAATGCCAGGAAAGTAATACAAGAAAAACTGGAGAGTATGGATAGGCGGTAGAAGCAATAAAGAAAAATCCAAAATACTTCTATAGCTATGCGAAAAGGAAAACAAAAACGAGCCCTTAAGGAAATATGTGAAACATTGAGAGCTCAGTATGCATCAGTCTTCAGTACCCCAAAACGTGACAAAGCGGTACCTAACATAGATGCTTTCTTTGAAGAGAAATTGCAAGGAGATTATATAACAGACTTTGATTTTACCAGAGAAGATGTAGCGAGAGCTATAGGACAAATGAAATTACATTCAGCTGCAGATCCGGACAAATGGAAGGCAGTACTCAATAAAAACTAAAAATGAAATAGCTACACTTGAAAGATTCAAAGAAAATCAGCACGGATTCCGATCAGGAGGATCATGCCTATCGCAACTTATAGAGCACTATAACAATATCCTAGATGCACTGGCAGGCAATGAAAACTACGATATCATATACATGGATTTTGCTAAAGCTTTCGACAAATGTGATCTTCGTATAATAGCATATAAAATGAAACATATGGGAATAACGGGCAAAGTGGGAAAATGGATCTACACCTTCCTCAGAGAACGTCTACAGTAGTCAAAATTCAAGGTATATCATCATCAGAATCGGAAGTACGCAGCTGAGTACCACAAGGTACAGTACTGGCCCCACTCCTGTTCATTATCATATTAACAAACATAGACAGTAGAGTAAAGAGCAACAGTATAGTAACATCCTTTGCAGACAATACAAAGATCAGCAGAAAAATAAGCGATGCAAAATTGATGGAGGCCTTGCAGAAGGCCACGAACAAAATATACAAATGGTCAGAAGACAACAACTTGCCATTAGCACCGAGAAGTTTCAGCTGTTGAGATATGGTAGAAATGAGGAACTTAAACAGACTGCATATTATGCTCCAGATAGACAGGAAATTCAGAGAAGCACGAAAACGATAGCTTTGTGGGTTATAATGCGATGTTCAGAAATTCGAGACACAAAATCAGATAGCAATAAACAAAGCAAAAAGAGTCGGGGGACGTGTACAAAGAACGTTCAAAAGAAGGGACAAGAAAGTAATGATACCCTGCTGGAAACACTGTCTTACCAAAACTTAAATACTGCTCAGTCTTTACGTCCCCATATAAAAAGGAAAAAAACTAATAAAATAGAAGGAACTCATACATTTCACAGCTGAGATTGGTGGCTGCAAAGAACTCAACTACTGGGAAAGACTACGTAAACTAAATATGTGCTCCCTGGAAAGATAAAGGGAGAGGTACCCCATAATCCACATATGGAAAATGATCGGAAAACTGGTACCAAACCTCAAACTAACCGCAATTACCACCCAAACAACAGTGGACACTAGGAAAGGCAGAATGTGTAGTGTTCCCATATTAAAGGCCTGACAAGAGACCTCTTCAACACTGAAGGAAAATAGCTTGGTTGTCAGGGGGCCAAGACTTTTTAACCAGCTTCCAATGGAGCTCAGAAACGTTACGGGGTTCAAAATTGAAATCTTTCAAAAGAAAAGATACCTGACTGAGGACGGTACCAGATGAGCCAGGTGTACCTGTAGGCCTGTTCAAAAATCAACTTTTTCTTATTTTCATAGGTTTCTGTACATTTTCCCATGCTTTTGACCTGAAAAAGCCGAAAATCACAACTATTTTGACCTAGGATGTTGGGAAGCATTGCCGCATGGAGCTTTAAATTTTCTGCCTTGAAATCGGCCAAAGCGCCAATTCCGGGGTCCCTTGAATTATGTTTTGCACTTTAACTTTTGATCTAAACAAGATAGAGCAACAAATTAGGTATCAAATGAAAGAGCATAAAATTAATAAATAATAATAATAATAATAATAATAATAATAATAATAAATAAATTAATTAATAATAATAATAATAATTATCTATCATTTTTCAGGAAACAACAGAAACTCAATCAGAATCTAGAAAACCATCTACAAGTTACAACTTCACAATGGCATTAAGCAAGGAGCTGAGGGAGCTCCGTGGGCGCACAGTTGATATCTCAGAACCTCCACGTACTGTCCACAGGCAGGTGTCAACTGGGCCATCTACCAGATCTCTCACTGAAACTTTCCTGGTTGGATACCCTTCAGCTTTTATCAGTGGTTCCCAGCTTCCCACCAACAGACAGGCGTTCCAGTATTTCCTTAATCTTCAGAATTTACCGGAAAATGCAGGGAGGCCCATGGTTCAAGACCTTGCATATGAAACAGTTGAATCTATCATCCCATTCTAGCAGATGGCTAGGATCAAGACAATGACCAAGTACAACGCAATGAAGCTCTTCATGAAACTACATGAGAAACATCGTGCTCTGGTGAAAAGCAAAGGAAGAGCAAGTAACCCTGGAGGAAAAAGAGGAGCATTTGTGCTGGAATTAGACAGCCTGTTCGATATAGGAGCTCCAGATGCAATCCAGGAAATACAGAACAACAGACTGTTATCCAGAGAGAAGAAAGATGAGGATATCAGGTTCTACGAAGACCAAAAGACTGAGAGGAAAGGTCTTATGTCTGGTCATGACAAGATTTTTGAGACAAGATCCCTGCAGCAAGCAGCGAGGAATGAAAGACTGCAGCATAGACAAGAACAAGGTAAAACTAATTACTTTGAACGTTACAAAAAGTTTTAAGTTTTACTCCATTGCGATATTTAGCATGTACTTAACAATTACTGTCTTAACATGTTGTACTATTTTACAGCTGCAGCAGAACAAGAGGCAGTTGTTCATGTGGATGACATTACCTGGGGTGAGTCAACTGACAACGAAGCTAACACAGAGGACATGGATTACCATCAGCCTCGTCCTGGATGTTCTCACCATCAAGACACTGTGACTAGTGTGACTTTGACGTTTCCAAGGAAGGTCATGGAATGTGATGTCATCTGCAATACAGCTGATCGTCTTGGTTTATCAGACAATCAAGTTACTGCCATGGTTTCTGCCACCTTGAAAGCTGGAGGGGCTGATGTGGATAACTTCGTCATCTCAACCTCAACAACACGTCGCAACAGAATGCTGTCCAGGTATAATATCAGCCAGAGTCACATGTCCAAGTTTTGTGAAAAACCCCCACAGTACGCTGCCTTACACTGGGATGGAAAGTTGCTCAAAGATGTCTTGGGCAGTGAACCTGGAAGTACCTCAGAGACTTTAGCTGTGCTAGTGTCTGGTCCACCTTCATACACTGAAGGAAAGTTATTGGGAGTACCTGTCATCGACAATTCTTCTGGCACAGCTCAGGCTGAGGCTTCAATGGATTTACTGGACATGGGAACTTACGGATAATGTTACTGCCCTTGTTTTTGACACTACATCCAGTAACAGTGGAGTTCACAGAGGAGCTGCCAAACTGCTAGAGAAAATGCTGAACAAAAAGGTGTTTTATCTGGCCTGTCGACATCACATCCTGGAAATCCTAGTAGGAGCAGTTTGGGAGAAGCTGTTTGGGAAGGTGAAGGGGCCAGATAATCCCTGGTTTGAGCATCTGAAGGATGTTTGGACGGACTTGTCCAAGGAAAACCCAAAGATGCTGGCTATCAACAGCAAATGGCTGAAGGAAAAGAAGAAGAACAGTGAAGAAATACTCCAAGACATTCTAACAGCAGAAAGGCTTCCAAGAGCCGACTACAGGGAAATGGCTGAACTGACAGTCATTGTTCTTGGAGGAACGCCTCCTCGAGGTATTCACTGGAGTCGACCAGGCGCCATTCATCAGGCCAGATGGATGGCCAGAAACCTGTACTCCATGAAAATGCTGATGTTTGCAGATCAACTTGAGTACGACGAAGACACTGTATCAAAGCTGGAAAGACTCAACACCTTCCTTGCGCTGTTCTACACTCCTGTATGGATGATGTCAATGTCTGCTGCAGATGCTCCCGTGAATGATCTAAGTCTAATCCAGGACATGTTGAAGTACAAGAAAACTGACCCAGAGCTTGCTGATGCAGTACTTAATAAGATGGAAAACCACAAATGGTACCTGACGCAGGAAGTCGTGCCATTTGCCCTGTTCAGCAGTAGATTGAGTGACACATTGAAGCACGACATTGCTGCCCAGTTACATGCCACTGAGAAGCCAGACAGCTTCAGAACAGGAAAGCCTCTATTCCAGAGAGTCACAGCTAAGACCACCCTGGTTGATCTCATTGGCCCAGAATCACATTTCCTGCTGGACACACTGAACATTGGATCCGAGTGGCTTCTGGAACCTGTCACGTCTTGGCCACAGAATGAGGACTACAGAAAAGCGTTGGACTATGTTAAGAATGTGAAAGCGGTGAATGACATTGCTGAACGTGGTGTCAAGATGATGAGCGACTTTGCAAATGTCATAACAACAGATGCCAAGCAAAGGGACTATCTCCTTCAAGCTGTGGAGTTCAACAGACGCCGCTTTGACAGCTTCAAGAAACAAACTCTCAACAACTGACTGTGTAAATGTCATTATGAAATTAATCATCATGTAATGCTTTCACTTCTTGATCGATTAGACTTGTGACAAAATGTTAATCTCAAATTTGCGTCATGAATAAGGCGCCTTGTCTGCCTTGAGTGTGAGAAAACGAATTTTGTGATATTTCTGAAATCTTTGCATGTACCAATGTGCCATTTCTTGTTCCAAGACTATCATAATTGTATAAGTTAGAAAGAGGATTAAAAACACTTTAATTTGGTGCCTATTTTGTTGCTCTATCTTGTTTAGATAAAAAGTTATAGTGCAAAACATGATTCAAGGGACCCCGGAACTGGTGCTTTTGGCCGATTTCAAGGCAGAAAACTTAAAGCTCCATGCGGCAATGCTTCCCAACAACCTACGTCAAAATGGTTGTGATTTTCGGCCTTTCAGGTCAAAAAGCATGGGAAAAAGTACAGAAACCTATGAAAATAAAAAAAGTTGATTTTTGAACAGGGCTAGCTGTACCTGGCTGTGTGCGGTGGAGAGCGCAAGAGAGCAACTCGCTCCTCCACCAAGCCATATCTAGAGACGGAGCCACCAGCTTGACCTTCGTGTGAAGAGAGACCACCGCACGGAACTTCAATGAAGTTCACGAGGTCTATCCATTACATGTATACGAAAATTACATGTAATTTGTGTGATGCAAACAGCAAAAGTGTGCATTTATCTGTGATTATATGGAAGTTATATTAAAATTATATTCTTTCTCTTCCGAAAGCACATGGATGACTGCTCCAAGGCCGTATAATAAGGTACGCCCATCCGGGCGTGGGAACTGGTGACGTAACGATAACGATATGGACTCCAAACTCGGGAGATTAAGGTGTCTCGGTCCAGCCAATCACAAGCCAATACTCAGGGAGAGTAGGGA
Organism: Bathynomus jamesi; assembly: GCA_023014485.1. Classification (NCBI taxonomy): domain Eukaryota; kingdom Metazoa; phylum Arthropoda; class Malacostraca; order Isopoda; family Cirolanidae; genus Bathynomus; species Bathynomus jamesi. Next base: position 81,588 of record JAJOZX010012488.1, read on the forward strand.
GGCTCAAAATTGTCTATAATATATGCTATGTACTTACTTACTTACTTACTTTAGGTGCATACTTTAGGTGAGTTCGAACGACGGCTCAGGATCGACCGACGGTCGACCCCTCTGCAGTATCCCGCCTCATTTGTGGGATTTGAAGAAGGAGGGGATTGCTGTCTGATTTCCTCCTGCCCTCATAGCCAGCCACGCATGGCTGGTGAGGGACTTTGCACAGGAATCTGTCCAGCTGGTTCTTCAAGTTATTCAGGTCGGTGTGTTGGAGATTCCTCACTTCTTTTGATAGGACATTCAAAAGCTTTGGGTCTCTTATTCTGAGGGTATTTTCCATCATCGTTTTCATGGCCCCTTGTCCCATCGCAGCTGCGACCGTACAAAATCTGCCTCTTCTCTCATTCCAGTTTGTTTTTATTTCATTTCTAAGGTTAGGGACAGAGCCCTCAAGTATTTTCCATATGTATATTATTGTGTACCGCTCGCGCCTTCTCTTGAGAGAGTAGAGTTTCAGTGACTGTAGTCGAGACCAGTAGTCTTCACCTTCCGTTTCCTCTATCTTAGATGTAAAAGTCCTTTGTATAGCTTCAGTGTTCGCAATGTCTCGTTTTCTGTGTGGGCTTGTGAGTACTGAGCAATACTCAATTATTGGTAGGACTAGACTCTTCCATAATTTGAGCATGATGTTTGCTTTTCTGCTGCGGAAGCTCCTCCAGATGATTCCCATTATTTTTTTAGCCGTTGTAATTTTGATGTTATTGTGCTCTCTGAATTCTGCATCCGACGACATTATTACTCCAAGATCCCTAACTTGTGGATTTGATGTTATCTGTTTGGCTTGCAGAGTTTTGTACCCTTTTTTCTGTAGCTCCTTGTTATTACCATATCTTTGAAGTTGGAAGTTTTCTTCGTTGAACTTCATATTGTTGTCTTCTGCCCACTGGAATAATGTTTCAATGTCGTTTTGTAATCTTTCTATGTCATCTTCGTTCAATATTTCCTTGCATATCTTTGTGTCATCTGCGAAACATGATACTGTACTGTCATTGATATCTGCATCAATATCTGCAATCATTATTATGAACAGCAAGGGAGCTAGTACTGTCCCTTGTGGGACAGAGCTCTCTACTTCCGAGGCTTCCGATTTGACTCCATTTACTGCCACTCTTTGTGTTCTTTGCGTCAAGAAATTAAATATACATCTTCCCAACTTTCCAGTAATTCCTGTACTCTTAAGTTTATGTGCTATAATTCCATAGTCACATTTATCGAAGGCTTTAGCAAAGTTAGTATATATTACATCTATGTTTTGTCCTCGGCAGTGTTTCCAATATTTTCTGGTGATCTAATAGCTGTGATAGGCATGATCTTCCAGGCCTGAAACCATGTTGATTTGGGTTGTATAAATTCTTTTCTTGAAGGTAGTAGGGAGTTTCACTTTTAATTATACGTTCAAAGCACTTTATAAGGTGTGAGGTGAGAGCTACCAGCTGATAGTTCTTGGGCATTTCTCTGTTACCACCTTTGAATAAAGGAGCAATGTTCGCGTTCTTTAATGGCTGTGGAATTTGTCCTGTGTCGAGTGATTTCCAACGTAGTAAATATAGCGGTTTGGCAATACTCTCTTTACATTTCTTCAGAAATGTGGCGCGCCATGTGTCTGGCCCTGATGTCGAATTGTTTCGCATCTGTGATACAGCCTTAATTACATCTCCTTCCGAGAACTCTAAGTCCATTAATAGGTTTGTGCCAGAATTTGTTCATGGCTGAGTTGTATCAATGTCGAAAAATTCATCTGCGTTTGCTACTCTCATCTCGAACTTAGGGGTGCTGAACACAGCGTTAAATTGTTCCTTAAGCGGTTCGCTCATTTTTTGGGGTCATTTGTGTGTCTGGCCTCCCCGTCTATCAACGGACCAATACTTTCTTTGCACTGCATTTTCATTTTCGCAAAAGTGTAGAAGTATTTTGGGTTATTTTTTATGTTTTCTGCTACCTTGTTTTCCACCTCGTTTGGCTTATGTATGAATGTTTGCTTTAGGTCCATTTCTATTTCGTCTAGTTTCCTCTCTAGTTTGAGTCTCCTTGCATCAGTTTTGCATCTGTGGAGATGTTTTACGGTTTGCTTCCGTTGTCTAAATAGTGTCTTGATTTTTCTCTCGAGCTTGCTACGTTTTCTCTTTTGTCTCTCTGGAACATGCTTCAGTAATATAGGTTTGGTTTCAGACTCCATTATACCTAGTATTTGTTCTGGAGTCTTCTCGTGAAGTAGTAATTCCCAATTTACCTCCTTTAAATCTTTACTTACACTTTCCCAATCTACTTTCTTTGAATTTATGTTTAAGCCTTCAAATATTCCTTCTGCCTCTCTGGGATGCGTTTTCGGACCTCTGGGTGCTAACTTCAATTGTATATCGATTAGGTTATGATTGGAGAAATTTGCGTGCGTTACCTTTCTATTTATTATTATCTCATTGTTATTTGTCAAAATTAAATCCAAAACGTTTTCTTTCCTAGTGGCTTCATAGATTTCCTGAGTAAGGGCGTAATGTTCCATCATATCTGATAGCATTATTGTTTGGGTTCTATCATCTTTTGTAATGTTGCCATGAAACTTCTCAACATAATGACTTCGTCATTTTTCTTCCATGTTATAAATGGGAAATTAAAATCTCCGCAAATTAGGATATTTGTTGCTAAAGTTTCAAGTAATTTTAACATGTTTTGTATTTCACTGGTAAATTGGAATTAACTTTTTGTGGTGTTTGGTGGTCTGTAGACGTCCATAATGGTTAGGTTCAGTTCTTTTACTTCTAATATAATAACTTCGACTGTGCTGTTTGATTTCTTTACCTTCACTTCACATGTGTATGTGTTTTTCACGTAGATACAACACCCTCCCCTCGTCTAGCCACTCTATCTGCTCTGTATATGTTGTAGTCCAGCAATGCTATTTCAGTACTCTCGATGCAGTTTTCACAGCCTTTTTTGCACTTATTTAAGTATGTTCCCTAGGGTGCATCAAAAATGGCAACTTTCAAAAATTGATTTGGCCCTACGTTATTATGGTTACATTCCCTAAAAACAATTCACATGCAAAATTTCAGGTCAATTGATTAATATCTACTGGGTCCACCTAGCTCCTAAACTTTTAGAAAAATGACAATTTTTGGGATAAATTGCCTTAAATTATTTTTTTCACATATACCTTTATTTTATTGAATTGAATGATCCTTAAGGTACTATAGGCCTAGTATGTTTAGTTTGCTTGTGTTTAAGCCATAGCTACTATTAATAAACATCATTTGCCATCATGAAATACCTATAGCTATTTTTTCTTATTTTCAGGCATGTAGACTACTTTAATATTAATCTATGTTTCTATTACAGGTCAATTTTTGATATATGTTGGTGATAATAGTTGATATATGATATAATGGATAATAGTGGTAAAGCCAGTGAAGCCACTTCTAGTGGTAAAACTTGTTCAAGTGGTGCAGATAAAGTTGATGTACCTAAAAACACGAAAAAAACCTGTATATTTGGAATAGGTCCTGGCATCACAAATAATGATGCAAAGATTGTAGGATGTCGCTTGCCAACAAGTGAACAAGTTCTTAGATGTTTCCTATTTCACCAGCAACAGGGTCTAAAAGAGAGAAGAACTAAGCGAGATATAGCTAAAATTGTTTTAACAGAAATTCAACCATTCTACAATAAAGCCAACATACCAATGATTACTGAGAAAAAAGCATGTGAGAAAGTAATTTCATTGTCAGAAAAGAATGCGAAACTGAGAGAAATTCCATTGAAAAGAAGAGAGCTACAAAGTACAAAGACAAGACTAGAAGATATGGAAATGCAACTTAAAATGACTTTTCCACTGTGGATTAAAAATGCCAAAAAAATTAAGAGTAATCCAGAAGATATACAATTTCTTCAATCTATGCAAGGGGATAGAATTGCTTCTTTTGGAGCTCATGATCAAACTTTAGCATCCAAAATGAAGCACATTAATTTTCGAAAATGTGAAGAAAATGCAAGAAAAGAAAAAAAGGAATTGAGAGACACTGAAGCTTCTTGCAGTTATGTTGAATTAGAAAGCAGTAGCACAAGCGATACAACTACCATTGAGAGTGAGTCAGAAGCTAATGATGGAGCTGAAAAAGATGGAAAATCCACACAGTCAACAGTCTGTTTAGGTACTGAAGCTATCATTCCCTCATGACATTCTGAAAAGACCAAAACTTGTTTCTTTGGCATCAATAATGAAAATGACTCCGGCACAACAGGCTGCATTCACAAAAGCTTTTGTTGAAGAATGTGGTGGTAACACTAAGGCAGTGGCAACTTCATATGCTACAGCTGATAGAGCAAGACGCGAAGTAGCCCAAAAAATTTCAAGTTCCATTCAAAAATCCTGGAATCCTCCTAAATTGGCCTCTCTTCATTGGCATTCAAAAATAATTTCTACTCTGCAGGATAAATATGTTACAGAAGAACGATTAGCCGTATCAGTTGGAAATTCAATGGATCTCAAACTACTTGGTATTCCATCATATCATCCTAGTGCTGGTGGCAGTGGCCAATCTGGAAAAAACTTGACTGAAGAAGTTATGAAGCTACTGAAATTGTGGAACTGCTCCGGTTCAATAGTGAACTTGGTTTTCGACACTACAGCAACCAACACGGGACATGTGAGCGCTGCATGCAAGAGATTGGACGGCCTTTATTATGGTCTGCATGCAGGCATCATGTTGGTGAAGTTATTATGAGTCATGTGTTTCAGGACATGAAAGTAGAAACTTCGAGTGGACCAGAAATTAATGTCTTTAACAGATTTCGAGAAAAGTTTCACTGGATTTCCAAGGATGAAAAATTGAAAAAAATTGACTTCAATCAGTACTCCAAAGCTGTCCAGGAGATTCTTCAGGAACGGACTGATTATGCAATTCAAATAAGTAATATAGAAAAGCAACATGCACGATATGACTACAAACAATTTTCTGACTTAGTTGTGTTATACTTAAATGCAGGACCTAGTGATAAGGATATAACCCTTCAGCGACCTGGTGCTATACATAGAGCCAGATGGATGAGTAAAGCAATATATGCTCTAAAAATTGCATTACTAGAAGATAATATCTCGAAACTACCTTCAGTAACAATCACAAACAAGCAACAAATTCTGAAACTAAGAGACTTTGCAACCTTCATTTCACTGATTTACTACCCATGGTGGATGACCTGCTCTTCAGTTTTTGATGCACCATGGCACGATTTGCAGCTTTACAAAAAGCTTCTTAGATACGAGGAAGTAAACAAGCAAATAGCAAAAAGTGCTCTAACATCTTTGAAACGTCATCTCTGGTACCTTTCATCAGAGATGATTCCTCTTGTATTATTCAGCGATTTGGTTCCAAAAAATGAACTTTGTGCTATAACAAACCATCTACTTTCCTATAAACCACACAAGATTGAGACAGTGGTTCCAGAAGGTAGACATGGATCTAGTTTTGGAAAGCCTAATTTCCCTACCAATCTACGATCGGAAACCACACTAGCTGACTTGGTTGACAAAAACTCATGGTTCATATTCTCTTCACTACAGTTAGACTATGATTTTTTAATGGTTGAGATTGTTGAATGGAAAACAACAGCATCATTTATATCTTCCAAAGAAAAACTTTTGGCTATAAATGTCATAAATGATGGCTCTGAGAAGGCAGTAAAACTATGCAGTGACTTTTATGAGGCTGCAAGGACTGAAGAACATCTTCAAAATGTTCTCGAAGTTGTAGAAGCTGACAGAAAAGCCACTCCTAATCTGAGAAAGAGACAAGCTTCTTTATCATCTGTTTTAGAAGAAAAAAGGACAAAGAAGAAGAATTAAGATATCAATAAGCAATAAATCAATTTTTACAAGTATTTTATCATGAAATACCATTTTTAATAGGTGGAGGTGGTCGGTGGGATGCTTGGCAAGTTGGGTCCTCGTCCCGCATCCTGGTAACTCACTCCATGATTCTCAGAATAATAAAAAAAAAAGTCTAAAAAGACAGATAATTTCATGAATTGAGGCTAAAACTTTCCTAAAACTAACTATATTTACAATTTTTTTTTCAAACAAAATCTACAACGCTTACACACAAGATTTTCTAGTAAAACCATAAAATTCCACAATTGTCAAATTTGCATCTTCGAGGTGGACCCACTAAATATTGTCAGAACAGCTTGAAACGTGAACACTGAAGGTTTATTGGGGATTGTAACCATAATATCATAGGGCCGAATCAATATCCGAAGTTCGAAATTTCACCCCTTATAGCTGATGCACCCTAAATTGTTCCCGTTAGGCATATGTTATCTATGCTGGTTTCCGCAGCTAAATTTTGCAAGTATTGTAATTTGCAGGCTGTATGGTCCGTATAGAGGCCTTGTATATTTGTGTATAATATATTTACCGGGTTTCTAATCTTCGTGTTCAATTTTCCTAAATGATGGTCGTTTCCTGGTCGATGTCGGTTCCTGTTTGGTGTCATTGGTTTGGCCGCTGCATTTGGGAGTATTGGGGTTGCGACCCGTGATACCACTGTGGTTGTTGTATTATTGGTGGTGGTGAGTTGAATAGAATGATAATGTGCGTAATGTTGTGTTGCAAATATCTGCGGCGTTCTGTCTTTCCTTGTTAGAGGGGCAAGCTGTGCTTTTATTATCCTCGTTTCTTTTAAAAAATATGTTTCATTACTCTTGTTATTACTTCTATGTCGAATATGATCTGTTATTTCCCGTTCTCTTCTTTGCGTACCCTTTATGTGAAAATACGGGCACTATTTTCAGGCATTTTTTCTCCGTAATTGACTGTCTGCACATATGAGAGTGAAAAAAGTTGCAGTTTGGTCCGTACCTGCATTTCCCATTCATCATCATATAGAAGCATTTTGGTGAGTGATTGTAGATGCAGTTTGAGCCATGTTTGCACGAACCTGTTTTATAATATTCGCATATGGCCCGTCGCTTAAATTCCCTGAGTCTTATGTGATTCAATTTCCTTCTTCTGGGTTTTTTTTCTCCAGCGTGTATTTCGCATCTCCCTTTTTTGCCATGGGTATTTCTTTATCTGAGGCTGCTTTCGCCCCTCCCTGTAGTGTGTCCATCTCATTTTCGTTTTCGGTTGTGCCGGCATTTTCTGTTGTTTCCTGGTTTTCTGTTGGTAAAACTGCTGTACTTGATTCTTCTTTTTCAACATTTTGTATTCCCCTTTGTACTAACTTCCTATTGTTTTCCAGGGCTACGTCGTAGCCAATGTCGTAACACCGCTTCCCGTCGATCAATGAAGTTAAGCGACATTGGGTTTGGGTAGTAGTAGGATGGAAGACTGTCCTCCGTGTCTAGAATATGTAGTGACCCGTGGTTCGGATCCCACGTAAAGCTGTTATTGTTTTCCATGCACTTGACGCACAAGAAACCATAAAGGCCTATGATTTTGTTATGTATTCTATTTATCATTTTCTATATAAATAGAATAGATTACAAAGTGTTAGATGCCCTACTTTCTGCATGTCACGATCGTATAGAATTAATACTATCAATAAAATCCTCTCATAGTTTATAGTGATAAAAAAAGAGGAGGCCCGGCCTCCCATGCCTCCTCTGAAAAGCCGCCACTGACATATATATATATATATATATATCGGCGTATCCATGGGGGCTGAAGGGGCTTGGGCCCCACTCATTGACCCCCTCATCTTACGGGAAAAAGCCTTTCGTCTTATCTTTTCAGATTAATTGAATTTATATGTGATTCATTGGCATTTTTTTTCCTTTTTCAGGTGTTAGAGTTGCGTGAACAATGGCAGACCAGTCCAGTTACACTGGAGGAAAGGATAGTGATGAGCACATGGGCTCATGAAAGGTCACGTACTGGCAAAACGATGCATGATATCCAGAATGATTTCAACACAAGATTCAATAAGGCTGCACCACCAAACAAGATGGTATTACGCTGGGAGAAAAAGCTGTTTGAAACTAGCTCCATCAAGGACAGATCACTTCGAAAACGCTCACAAGAACTTGTAGTAGTGGTGGACAGGATGTCAGTTTCAACATCTGCGGATGCGTATTTTTTATTTCAATATCCGCGGATGCGGATGCGGATATTTAGTTAATCTATCAATATAATATAGAATTATGAATATATGACATAATTTTTCAAATTTCGTGATAGTACTATTATGGCAGGCAATGCATAAGAATTGAAATTAATATTGATGTTTTCATTATGATAAAAATAATAACTTTCTCAAGAGTTTCAGCCACAGAAATTTCAATGAAACAAGTTTCATTCAATTTTCTGTGTCACCAGGTATTTATATTTTGGGGTTTATATATTCGTTTGTTCATTAATAACACTGGTCAACAAAGATTTTTCATCAGAGTACAATTTGTGGTGGCTGGATAGCATTTTTCACGCTGATTCCAAAACTGCATTCAGATCTTTTCTAGCACGTATAGTTTTCAAGATGAAGGCATATATATAACTACACAGATTTAACCATTTTAAATAGGCAAAATACTAATATTTCAACATTTGATTGTGTTTATTTTATTGCGTTTTTTTAGTTTATTCATCTTATTTATTTCAATTATCTTAATTATACATCTTATGTATTTCAGGTGTGAGCTTTTACGTCGTCTAGCAGCATTGTGATTCAGGCAACAACGCCGTGCTTTGTGTGTCAAAAGATCAGTCCAGTCCAAGAACTTCTTGTGTCAAGTTGGTGTACATTTTTTTTTAATTTATAGTTTGCTCACGTCAGTCAACATGCCTCGACAATGTAAGAATGACCCCGACAAGTTCTGTTTCGTATGCGGCCAGTTGACAACTAAAACACAGCGACGAAGTATTACAACCGACATTAATAAAATATACAAGCTATACTTTGGTTGCCATCTAGGTGACCAAGATAAACCATGGGCGCCACATCAAATCTGTTCTGGCTGTTCAAATGGATTACGTGATTGGCTTAACAAAAAGAAAGCTTCAATGCCATTTGCCATACCCATGATATGGAGGGAGCCGAAAGATCATCATGAAGACTGTTATTTTTGTAGTGTGAACTTAATGGGGTTTTCTGCCAAGAACAAACACCAGATTGTATATCCAAACTTGGATTCAGCACGTAGACCAGTAAAACATGATGAAACATTGCCCATTGCAATTCCCCCAAGTGATAGGCTAGATTCTATCATAGATGACATGGAAAGTGATGAAGGTGCAACTGGCGTTTCCGGACCATCTACAGAACCAGAGTACACTTTTGAAGGTAGACATTTAGAGCCTAAAAAGTTAACCCAAGGACAGTTGAATGATCTTGTTAGAGACTTATCGCTGTCTAAAGAGAAATCAGAGCTTCTCGCCTCAAGACTAAAGGAGAACAATTTACTTGAGAACAATGTTCGTATTAGTTACTACCGAAAGCGGAATTTTGAATTAACAGCATTCTTTTCAGTAGACGGTCCTCTCTGTTATTGCCATGACATCAATGGACTATTTACAGCCATATCTCAGACGTATGTGGCATCTGAGTGGCGCCTCTTTATTGATTCGTCGCAGAGAAGCCTGAAAGCAGTTCTTTTGCATAATGGTAATATAATGCCATCCATCCCCATTGCCCATTCCGTCCATCTAAAAGAGACATATGACAATATGGATATACTACTTAAGGCAATCAAATACGACAGTCATCAATGGAATGTTTGTGGAGATCTAAAAGTTATAGGAATGCTTATTGGTATGCAGTCAGGATTCACAAAATTTTGTTGTTTCCTTTGCCTGTGGGACAGTCGCGCCACTATAGAACATTATACCAAAAGTGACTGGCCACTTAGGTATACATATGTCCCAGGGATAAGCAATGTCCAGTCTGTCCCTTTAGTGGATCCCCAAAAGATCTACCTGCCACCTCTTCACATTAAACTTGGTTTAATAAAGAATTTTGTTAAAGCAATGGGTAAAGTCAAATCTGAAGGGTTCCAATACCTTTCAAGGAAATTTCCGAAGGTTACTCAGCAAAATTGAAGGAAGGAATTTTTGTTGGGCCACAAATAAGGGAGGTTTTGAATGACACTGAATTTGAAAAAGTCCTAAGTCCTAAGTCCGCTGGAATTGAAGGCTTGGCTGGCGTTCAAATGGATATGTGAAAACTTTCTTGGAAGCAACAAGTCACCTGCGTATAAGGATGGAGTCAAGAACATCCTTGATGCCTTCAAAGAAATGGAGTGTCGAATGTCGTTAAAAATTCACTTCCTGCATTCCCACTTAGATTTCTTTCCTGAAAACCTTGGTGCAGTGAGTGACGAGCAAGGAGAGCGCTTCCATCAAGATATTCAGATGATGGAGAAGCGCTACCAAGGATATTGGAATGAAAGCATGATGGCGGACCATTGTTGGATGCTGTATCGTGACAATCCAGGCCAAATTTACAAAAGGAAATCACACTCACAGCGCTTTTAATAAAATAATGTATATATTCTTTATTTATAAGTACATTGAACAAGGTATATGATGTATTTGTTGTTTAGCATTCCTAAGTGTGATCTATACATCCATAAATTTTCTTATAGCAATATCAAAAACTTAAAAATATCAAAACCAGTGTATCTATATAACTATACGTGCTAGAAAAAATAAAACCAGATTCGGAATCAGCGCGAAAAATGCATTAAGAAAAGTGTGATCATGTTTGTGATGAGAAAAAAATGTTTCATTTTGTTGGCCAGTGTAATTAATACTTTACATGAAATGTGCATGACTGGGCTTTATAAGCTAATTTAATTGCAAATTGCATAATTTATTAGAGGTAATATCCGCACAACATCCTAAGTCAGAAGTGCGGATGCGGATGTTAAAAATTATGCTGATGCGGATGCTGATATCCGGTCCACCACTAACTTGTTGTCCCAATGTCCACAATGAGAGATCACATGACAAAAGATCTCGGCATGAAACCATACCGCCCGTCAATGCGTTATGGGGTTTTGTCAAGCAGAACGTATCCCGGGTGCGTTACTGCACAACAGAGGACCTGAAACACGCTGTTCGAGATGCATTTGATGCAATCACTCCAGCAATGCTGCGTTGATTCTCATACCGCACATGAAGGCGCACAATCCTTTGTTATGAAAATGATGGTGCATACACAGATATTTTTGATTAGTAACTGTATTTACTCTAATTAAAGTAATTGTTGCTAGTGACTTGTTTCTTAAATTACACCTATCACATATAAATACAATTAATCACAAAAATAAAATTGGTACTACAATATGTACATTTTGTAGGGGGTGATAGGACTTTTCGAACACCCTGTAGAGTCTAGAAAATTTATGTGTTGCTACGAGTACTAGTCATTTATTGGGCCCCATATAGCAACCGCAAATATTTTACACCACCATTTTATTTTAATTTAGGCTATTTTTAGGCTAGGGGTGGTCAGTTGCTTTGCCCATTTTGCATCGGTATTATACGAGGGATACAACATTTTAAAAGTTCTGCTTGTATGACATCTAGACTACAACTTTTGTTATTCTTTAACTTATGAATACCCTGCCAGGTTTCTGGGTCATTAATTAATAGCTTTTCAGAGCATTCCACATTTAAGTATATATTTGGTTTATCCTCCCTGAGACAATTAATTAGGGTTTCATAATAATTTTTTCCACACTTCTATAAAAGTTTTTTCACCATGTACACCCTCTGTTACATTTGCCAAGGTAAGATTACTATTGTTAATTTTATTAATCCCCTTCCAAGACTCCCTACTGGAAGTATTACTCTAGTCTAATTTTCTGGCTAGAGATTCTCTTTGAAGACTTTCTTCATTTTTTCTTATAAATCTAAGAACACCCTTGAATCTAGCACGAATTCTGTTTTACAGTGTTACAGTTTCCACAAATACAGTTTTAGCTACACCATACAAATCATCACAATATTCTGACCACCCTGGATTGACATTTACTTTTTCCCATTTTTTATTCTTAAAGCTAAATTCACTCGTACTCTTAATGGCATGTACAATAGGGTGGAGCGAAAAATACTTTTTTTCTAGTATGAAGTTCTAATAGTTATTAAAAGTTGCATTTAGTGGACGAAATATGCCTGCCAAAATATGAGTTCATTTGTTTAAAATTTTCAGCTGCCACCAGGGGGCTAAATTTAACACAATTTTGTGTAAAAAGGAAAAAAATGCTTCTATTTTAGGTTTGTCAAACTATTATAAAACTTTATAGAATTATCTAATAGTTTGATTAAGATTCTTAAATGATAGGAATTCGTTTGTAAAAATGCCTTTTCATATGCTTAATATCTTCAGCTGCCACAAGAGAGCTGAAGTTAGCACAATTTAGAGTAACTGAGTCATGTTGAGACTACACTGAATGTTGTGGGGGAGGGTTTGGGGAGGGTTGTGGGGGAGGGTTTTGGTGTGAAGGAATTTCTTTCTGTGAGTCATTAGAACAGTGTGTTAACACTTGTCTTCTTAGGTAGTAGGCCTAGTCGCTCAGTTGATCGGAGAGTTTTTTAATATGATCGGAATATTATAAAACTTTATTTTAAAGTGATTTATATAGAGATAATATTGATTTTATTATAAAATGCTTGTTATAATGTATTATATAATTTTAGTTTATTTATATAATATATTATATATTTATATAATATATTATATATACTTATAAAATATATTATATATATTAATTATATAATGTTTTGATGTTACAGGATATTTTGTGATTGTGAATTTTTCTTAAAAATATTATGGCATCAAATACTAAATATAAACATTTCACTAGAGAACATATGAAGTGTGCCATATTTGAAGTACCTTGTGAGATGAGTGATATGCAACTACCAACTTATAACTGCATTATGAAAGATTATCTGTTCACAAAACATTTAGTGAAGGAGCAGATGAATAACAAGGAGCCTTCATTTTCTGAAATAGCAGAGGCAGTTTCCAAAAAGGTAGAAAATATTTGGAAGAAGGCCTCTTTGCCAATAGTTTCACATACACGCGTTTTACAGATGATGCGAGTGTACCATGATAAATACAGGTCCTTATTAAAGCCATACAAGTCACGCAAGGATCAGCCTAAGTACAAAAATCAGCTTGAAGAATTTGAAAACTCTTCAAAATGCACTTTGTTTGACATCTGCACCTGCAAATGTAAGGAGTTTAGGAGATGCTCATGTGAAAAGAGTAAGAAAGTCCCTCCAAAAGAGCAGGATTTTGTAAATGACCAACGAACACGCAGAATAATGGTGATAGGAAGCATTGACATAGCACACACAAGACGATTACAAGCAAGAGAACATCGAAAGGAAATGGAAAAAGCACGTCTGGAATCCTCACAAACAACTAGTGCTGCTATAACCAATACGTCCAACTTACAAATCGAAACAGAGACAAGTGAACTTCAACAACTAGAAGAGATATCTGAAGATAATGAGGAAGATACAACCTCGACTCAATATGTAATATCAGAACAACAGATGCGTGAGCCACTTCCTTCATTAGCAATTACTTGTGATAGATTTAAAATGTCGGACAGAGCTGGGGCTGCTATTGCTTCTGCAGTATTGGCAGATCTTAAAATTGTTACTCCCGAAGACAAAGGGAATATTATAGACAGAAGTAAGCTAAGACGTGAAAGACAAAAACAGAGAAAGGAACTACAACAGATAGGAGAGCCAAAAACCATGCAGGGATTATACTTTGATGGCAGAAAGGATAAAACAATGATTCAAGTCCAGGAGAGTGATGGCTCTAACCACCAAAAGAACCAAACGCGAAGAGCATATCAGCATAATATCTGAACCACATTCTCTGTACTTTGCACATGTGACACCTTCCAGTGGCAAAGCTAAATACATTTGCACAACGCTAGTGAATTGCTTGAAAGAAAGGAATGTTGATATAGGGAACATCGTTGCAGTTGGCTGTGATTCGACAGTGGTTAACACTGGTAGTATTGGAGGCACAATAAGATTACTGGAAGAAGCCTTTAATAAGCCATTGCAGTGGCTGATATGCCTTTTACACCTTAATGAACTTCCATTGCGCCATCTGTTTCATCACTTGGATGGTACCACTACTGGACCAAGAGCATTTTCAGGAGAAATTGGCCGAGCACTTTCAGACTGTGAAAAGCTTCCCATAGTTAACTTCAAACCCATTGAAATTCAAGAGGACATGTGTGAAGTTGATGTAGATGACATAAGTACTGACCAGAAATACCTTCTTGAAATTCACAAGGCTATATCAAGTGGAACATTCTCAAAGAGTCTTAGTCATAAGAGTCCAGGCAATATATCACATTCAAGGTGGCTTACCACAGCAAACAGGACTCTGCGGTTATATGCAAGCACAGAGAATCCTTCAGGCAATTTACAAGAATTAGCTACTTTCATTGTTAGGGTATACGCACCAATGTGGTTTCAGATAAAGCGTAAACCATTATGCCAATATGGTGCTAAACATATGTGGCATATGATTGCAAGAAGCCGGTATCTCCGTGAAGAGCTTAGGAGAGTACATGACTCAGTCATTCAGCGAAATGCATATTACGCAAATCAAGAAAACATTCTCATTGCAATGACAGCTGATGAAAGGGAGCATGTGCGTCAGTTGGGATTTAGGCGTATCATAAAAGCAAGGGCATGCATTCAAGAAACAGATGTTATCAGGTATTTTAAGGTGCCAGAAATAAATTTTTATGCCAAAGACTATACAGATCTCATTATGTGGCAAGATTTTCAGATAGCAGAACCACCGATAACCAAAGGAGTTTCTCTTGATGATATTGAATCATGCATCAAACATGGTACTACTCTTCATTCAGAATTATTTCAGTTTCCATGTCATACACAAGCCGTAGAGAGATGCGTCAAGCTCGTTACAGACGCTGCTGGATCAGTCTGCGGACCTACAAACAGAGACGGTTGGATTCGTGCTACATTAGAATCAAGGAAAAAACAGCCAAAATTTGACACAAAAGCAAATTACTAAATAGTCTTCAGCAAGAACCCTTTCTAGAGGGAGGTTGGTTGGGGAAAGGGTGGAAACTCCGCTAAGGCACGAAATAACGTTTCTTAACTGTCTCAAGCCAGTATAAAGGAGGAGAGACATCCTAATTTATTACTGTTCCCTTTTTCAAGTAAATACAGAATCATACTTAATTGTCATTTTTAAGTTAAATTCAGCCCTCTTGTGGCAGCTGAAGATATTAAGCATACGAAAAGGTATTTTTACAAAACGAATTCTTATCATTTAAGAATCTTAATCAAACTATTAGATAATTCTAAGATAAAATTTTATAATAGTTTGATAAACCTAAAATAGAAGCATTTTTTCCTTTTTACCCAAAATTGTGTTAACTTTAGCCCCCTGGTGGCAGCTGAAGATATTAAAGAAATGAACTCATATTTTGGCAGGTATATATCGTCCACTAAATGCAACTTTTAATCACTACTAGAACTTCATACTAGAAATAAAGTATTTTTCGCTCCACCCTAATATACAAGCTCACAGTAATACTTATTTAAGAGATCTATATGTTTTACATCATCACAAGAGGGATTTCTACAAGGCAGACATTCAGCAGGAATCCTCACAAACCTTAGCAGTGCATCAGTCTGTATTGTATAGTAATCTACCTCAGAGTGGCTAAGATTTGACCAATTAACCTTATTGTAATTAGCATTATCATAGTCATTATCTAAGTCTTGTGCTACCATACAATCAAGCTCTACCACAAATGGGATGTGATCAGAGTTCCCCAGGACTCACTAACACATGTAAATTAAGGAGTAACAATTTACTGGCAAGTTTGTAGTCACATGCCTCACAGTAATTGATAAGAAGGTTAGCAAGATCCGAACCAGGCTTATTGATATTCCTGTTAAAATCACCAACCACTATAATACATGAAGAGTCCAGTTCTTCTAGCAGTATATTATTTTACAGAGTCTAAAAATACCTTCTCATTTTCAGTACACACTCAGAAGGCATATAAACATTGAGTATACACAATATTTTGTCATCAGTAGTTATTTTTATGGCTACAACCCACTCATATTCATATCTAATGAGCTCTATAAACCTATCCAACTGTGAGTGCCACATTATAGCCACACCTTCCTTCCTATTCTGTCTGCCCACAGTGATAACTTCACTATCATCATTGTGTGAGTTAGGTATTCCCCTGTAGTTAGGCTTAATATTGTTTAAATTTTTGCATTCTTGTTTAGAATGCCAAGTTTCCTGAAAGCAAGAAGTGTCAGCATTTACTTTGAGGCCTCTACAGTTATAGATCTAAACCTGCGTCTATGAAACTGGGCCATTTTTTCTTACACACTATCACTGTTCTCACTGGGTGTCTCCCTAGAATTGTTTGGTGGAGTCTGCTTCCCCATGTTTTTGTGGACTGTGTTTCCTGAAGTTCATGTTATACCAACTATAGTATCATAGATTCCTTCAGGCCAGATTTCTGGCCCCATAAATGCAGAGGGGTCCTCATATTCTGCTTTAATATAGAAAGAGCTGTAGGTATCTGGTCGTTTACTAGTTAATTTGGAGCAGGTAGTCCCGCTTCTTGTCACCTCGCGCAGGTATTCTTCTTGTTCTGAGACAGGTAGCTCAGGTGGGAATCGGAAGGCAAATACATGGGCCAGCCGAGATATTTTCACTGCCTTAATTACTGTATTTGTTGTTAGCCCTACCCGTAGTTCTCTGTGGGATGGAGGAGGGTTCCCAGAGTCCTGTTTCTTTTTCTGATGCAAACCCATTTTACCAACTATTGTCCACCCATGCCCACCATTCTGATCACCAGGGTGACTAGCTGCCAAGTAGGTTTGTATACTTAATTCAGGCATAACTACGTTATTAATGGTCTCAGCAGCATTGCCTTCTGTTGCAGTTAATTTGCTGTCAGTTTGCATTGGAGATTAATCAGACTATTCAGTTCAGGGTAGATACGTACTACTTGCTGCCCACTCTTAGGATGATTATTCGTGTTCATAGAAGCTTTTATGTCATTGGGCTTCTCTTTCAGAACTTGTGAATAAAGTACCTTTCCGTTCTCTCCCTCCCTGCTGAACTGTGAAGGAAGATGGTGTGATAAAAGGAGCGGCAGGCCTCCTATTCTGAGGATCACTATGCTGTGTCTGATAATATTGGTCACTGTAAGTTCGGTGACATGCAAATTCTACCACTCCGCCATTTGCAAGAATTACGCAAGACATGACACCTGCAAATACAGAAAAAAATGTTACTACAACAAATTCAAAGGACAATAAGAAAACTGAAAAGAAACCTGTGTATATAAATCGCGAACCAAATGTTTTCAACATCGCAGACACAACACGACTGCTAAGCCTCATACAGCACATGCAGTCGACACAGTTGGAAACCCCCGAGCCTAACCACTTCCTGGCAAGAAGTTGAACAGGTAAGCGGAAACGGATCTTTTTCAGAGGACCACAGGGCTATAAAACACGCGACACTAAAGGAAAATGAATTTGGAATACACAAGGAGCAACGCAAAACTAAGAACATAAATATTGTCCTCGGCTCCTGGCTAATATTCATGGGCTAAAACCGAACCACTCGCTGAACAAAGTTTCATACCTGAAAGGATTTATGTATGAAACAAGGGTTGACATCTCGTGCTTCACAGACACACATCTTAAAGATTACCAAGGAGACTGTGAAAACTGCGAATATTGCATACATGGTCACAACTTACAACGAATTGTAACCAGCAAGATATAAAGGTGCTGGTTGGACTATATATGTACGTGAGAGTCGTATGACAGAGACGATAACAAGTTGATCAAACAGCTTCGTGGAACGTTTAGGAGTAAAAATAGAAAACTAAACGTGGTACTTATGGTCATCTACAGACCTCCGAACATTCCAACTGCAAAATTTCCGATGCTATTGCTGATATCAGAAACTTAATAAAGTCCTTAAACTCTCTAGCCCCCAATATACTCGTAATATTCTACAGAAATTTATATGTATCGTAGGACAAGGGGGGTACAAGAGGAGACCAAGAATAAGCAAAGAGGTTGCTGGCTCGAACAAACGAATTTGTTATCACAAGAGATAACAGATAACGCCAGAAAAAAATAACTACCTGGATCTTGAATTCAATAGTAACCCCAACTTGATTGATGATATAAAAATAACCCCAATTATTATCTCAGACCACAACATAATCGAGGTATCACCTAATATGAAGATAACCTTAAAAGAAAATACTCATACTGAAGAAAGATGCAAATTTGAGATTTTTAACCTAAACTCCAAGACGAGAAATTGGGGGAAATCAAATCCTATATGACCCAAATAGAGTGGAAAAGAACCGGAGAAATACTAACAATCTTGGAAGAAAAGACTGGAAATTTTAGTTTTAGAAAAATATGTTCTGAAAGCACAGCCAAAAGGAAAGAGGAATTTTTTCGAGAGGTAAAAGCGAATATTCTGCAGAAGAAAGAGAGTAGCTGCAAACTTAATTAGCTGCACAGACAACAATACCAGGGAAGAAATGCAAAGAAAACTGGAGAGTATCGATAAGGAAATACAAGTCTTTATTAAGAGTCATACAGAGAAGGAAGGGGAAATGGGGTAGAAGTAATAAAGGAAAACCCAAAATAGCATGCCCAAAATATCATGCAAAAAGGGAAACGAGAAGGCACGCACGCCACTATCGAGCCCTTAAAAAAAAAATAATGAACTAATTGACAATTTAAAAAAAATATCTGAAACATTGAGAGCTCACTACGAATCAGTTTTCAGTCAACCAGAAAGTGACAAAATGGTACCCGATAGAGATGCATTCTTTGAAAGGAAATTACAAGGAGAGTGTAAGGGGTTCCAAAAAACCTTAGCCCGCCTCCCATTTGCAACTTACATGTTTATTTATATCGAAATAGTTTTTAGTGATTATAAAAATATATAAAATTCTTTATTTATTGCAGATATTAAAATTACTCTAGCTGATACGAGCTGATACGAGCAATAACATTTCGGGAAGCTCGTGATGCTGGAGCCACCTTTATAATAACACGTTCATGGGTTGCCAAAAAGTTGCGAAGAAGTGAGGACTTCGTTAAAAGAAATGAAATAAAACTTTGGATGAATGTGAAATGGA
>JAJOZX010012489.1:0-108613 GCA_023014485.1 Bathynomus jamesi
TAGTAGTACGTCCTTGGAAGCCTCAAATGCTTCCTTTTGAGTTTTCTCCCATCTCCACTGTTCCCCAGATCGTAATAGCTTATTCAGGGGTTCAAGGAAAGTCGATGCATTAGGCAAAAATTTCCTATAAAAGTTTAGGAGACCTAAATAAGCTTGTAACTGTGTGATGTTTTGTGGAGGTGGTGCCTTTTCTATTGCTTCTAGTTTATCCACCGTTGGATGAATGCCTGAGGCATCTATGCGGAACCCTAAATATGAAACCTCGTTAGTGACCCATGAACACTTTTCTCTCTTTAGCTTAAGTCCAGCATCCCGGAGTCTTTTTAGAACCGTGGTTAATCTAGTTAGGTGTTCTTTTTTAGTCGAACCTGAAATGAGGACATCATCTAGAAAGCAAAGTACCCCTGGAATGTGACCTAGAACTTGGTCCATTGTCCTCTGAAAAATACCTGGAGCCGATGCTATTCCATAGCATAGCCTATTGTACTTATATAGGCCTCGGTGCGTATTTATGATAGTTAATTCTTTAGAGTTTTCATCTAAACTTAGTTGAGCATAGGCTTGGGACATATCGAGTTTTGTGAAATATTTTCCCCCAGCAAGAGAGCTAAATAATTCATCAGGCTTGGGTATAGGATAGCAATCTAGAAGGACGGCTCTATTTGCTGTTAAACGGTAATCCCCGCATAACCGCACGGACTTGTCCGGTTTTAGTACAGGAACTACTGGGGCAGCCCACTTAGCGTGTGTGACTGGTTCAATAATTTTATCTTTTAGCAGCCTGTCAATTTCTAAATCTACCTTCTCCCGCAGTGCATGCGCAATTGAACGAGCCTTACAAAATTTCGGAGTTACATTAGGATCTACTTCTATGCAGACCTGATGGCCTTTTAGGTTGCCTACTTCAGGCCCAAAAATAGAAGAAAACTCCCTTAACAATGAGTCTATGTCAGATGGATATGAAAGTGTATGCACATCTGCCTGACCCCTTGGCAAGATTTTGTCAATTGGCATTTCCAAAGCATCAATCCAATCACGGCCTAGTAGAGTAGGCCCTTGCTCATCCACCACTAAAAGGGTTAAGGGATGAGACAAAGTTTTCTGGTTAAGTGTAACTGTGACGTATGCTTCTCCACAAATAGGTATTTGTATGTCACCGTACTTCTTTAAAATTGTTTTAGATGCATGTAGTTTAGGTGTGTTTTTGAAAATCTTATCAAAAACTACCTTGGACATGACCGTCCGGGCAGCACCCGTATCCAATTCTAGAGGAACTGTAATTCCATCTAGGCCTACCTCTACAATATATGGGCCTGTATTTTCCCCACTTTGCTGCTCATAGAATAGGTACTCCACTCCAATGTTCGAAGTATTTCCCTTTTGAGGATTTATACTAGAAATGTTAAAATTAGAATTTTCACCCTTTGTTTTCTTTGAATAACACACTTTAGCTATGTGGCCTATTTTACTACAGTTTCGGCAAACTGCTTCTTTAAAAGGGCAATCTTTCTTCCAATGGTGTTTTCCACACCCTGTACATGGCTTGGAAGGCTTAGTAGAATTAGTAGGCTTAGTCATATTCGCCTCATACCTTTTATTTGCCTGTCTAGTAGGCTCGTTAGGTCTGCCAGGCCTAGAAGATTTAAAGCTATTTACGTGTTGGGCTTTACTACTATGATTTCCAAAAGCTCTAACATCTTTAGCAGCTGCTTCTCTAGCCGTAGCTATTTCTACAGCCTGACTAAAAGTTAGGTCCTGTATGGCTAATAGGGCTCTCTGGGTAGACTCCTCTTTGAGACCCATTACAAACCTATCTCTTAGCATTTCATCTAATTTGTCCCCAAATTTACACGTACGGCTATGGCTTTTTATTCCTGCAACAAACTCTGCAATGCTTTCATTTCCCGTCTGATGCCTTGAATAAAATTTGAAACGTTCATAGATGAGAACTACTCGGGGTTTGTAGTGATCGGTTAGGGCCTGTACCAATTCATTATAGGTGCAAGTTTCCGGTGCTTTAGGAGAAACTAGGTCCATAACTAAACCAAACGTTTTAGGGCCTATTATAGTTAAAAAGGTAGGTACTTTCTTAGCATCCGGAATGGAATTTGCCTCGAAAAACAACCTCACCCTAGTGGCATAAGCTTCGAAGTCCTCCCCATTGTCTTCGTAGGGGCTTATATGGCCAATCACCGACATGCTAGAGCAAAACCGAATTAGACCAACTCACGTGAAGTAGGTTAGGTTAGGTTTAAATTTGGTCTAGTTACTGAATAGTGAATTTTATTAGAGTTAGGGCTGAATAGTGAATTGTATTAGAGTTAGGGCTGAGTAAGAATTAGTTTTAGAGGTAGGGCTGAGTAGGAATTAGTTTTAGAGTTAGGGCTGAGTAGGAATTAGTTTTAGAATTAGGGCGGCGGGACCTACGCTATAGTACGGTAGCTTCCCCACACAAACAAACCAAATCGGACGACCCACTAGTCTGCATCCAATTTTCCAAACAACCACTTGAACCCAATAAGCCAAATTAACCCAATAAGCCAAATTAACCCAATGAGCCAAATTTAACCCAATGAACAAAATTTAACCAAATGAGCCAAATCCCATCCTCGTCGCCAAATGTGATAGCGTGGGGTAGACACCCCAGTTAGGTTACTTAGGTTCTAGCAAACAATCAAAAGCACTTACCGGTGCGTTGAATTAGGTATTCCTTGAAGCCTACCGTTTTATTCCTGTGTCCCACAACAGCCTACCTAACTCTCTCTTACATTACCAATTTAGAAGCTATAGACATTACCCCTACACTATACTTAAGTACGAACAACTTCCTACCCGATTTGTTACCTTAGATTCATCACCTAATTTTACTCAGCACCAAAGATTAGGTCAGATAGGAAAAAACATGTCTAGGCCAGACCAAAGCAATACGAACAGCCCGTTGGTTCGTTTATGGCTTCGTCTTGCCATTCAGCTTAGATTTAGTGATATTTACTCTTTAGTGACTTTTAGACTATATACATATATATACATACACGTCACCTCAGAAACAAACATAAAAGAACCTTAACACAGTGTATCTTGCCGTTTGCTAAAACAAAAGTATTAAACAAACTTTACTTTAGAGCCTATAAAACCTAAAATAAAACAGAATTTGTCAGTTTGTGTACTCTGTTATATTTAATCAAAGAAATTTGGCTTTCGAGCTTTCTGCTTTGCAAAATCTCGAATTATATCATCGAAACTCAGTTACCACAAAATGTCACTTTCTATGTATATCATTGAATAGAATAGAATAGAATAACCTTTATTAATAATAAAATAAATACAGTAGTCTTTTTACAACTTACAATTTTTACAATGACAAATAATTGTGAAGCTCGACTATTTATTTTTTTTATTTTTAATTTGGCCCTTAAGCTTTAGGCTTTACTGGGCTTTACTGGGCATATTCAACCGGTCTTGCTTAATTTTTGCTTTAGCTTTATCTTTTATTCCGCTTCAGCTTTGAAAAGCTGCGTTCACCAGTACAGTTTGAGACCATGAGGCAAAGATACATTCGAAAAGTTATTTCCACATTAGCAACGTTATCTTTCACTCTATGTTGCAAAAGCATTCGATATACAGTATGATAGTCATGATTTTCAGCCCTGTTACCCTCACTTAACTACAACTACTTTGATTGGGGGACCCTTTAAACATGGGGCTTGAGCATAGGTGTATGAGGCGGGGGCTGCATCTCCCCCAAGGACTAGGGAAATTGAGCATTTTCAGGGCAAATACTGAAATTTTCAAGGCAGATTTTTCTTGACATTCCTTTGTTTTTTTTTTACTTCTTGAGGGGAATTAATTACTTGCTACTATACTTTTAGTCAATAATTAAAACTAAGTTGAGGACTTACTGAATTCTATATCAACTGCAATGCCGTAGTTTTGCTTGTCATTTAGAAATGTTGTAGCAAAACTTTCTCATTTTTGTAAATTGTAATGTTTTTTATATCGAAAAGGCTTTAATATATGTTATTCATATTCTAACCTTTGTGTTATTTTATGCTACACATAGTGCTTATGCGGAAATCAGGGCAAATTCCCCCCCGCCCCAAGTAAAGTGCCATCCCATACGCCTATAGGCCTGAGGATTCAGCCTCAATTTCCTCAGTGATAATCCGCCACTGGTAATACGTATGTACTCTAATTAGACCTCCAACTAAAACCATTATTCATAATGAACTCAACATTTCACCTGTGAAGACTGAATTCTCAGTCCTTTGGCACGAAGAGCCGACATTTATTGCTCTCTTCATTAATTTCGAGAACAAAAGTGGCTCGCGGATTGTTTACTTCCCTGAAACGAGAAAAATCCTTTGAATTAATTGAAATATCTTTTATTCAAGGTTGATTGGAAACGATCATTCCTGAAATGAGGTTAATTATCTTCGTATACTGCTTTCGATT
This sequence comes from Bathynomus jamesi, assembly GCA_023014485.1. Lineage (NCBI taxonomy): Eukaryota > Metazoa > Arthropoda > Malacostraca > Isopoda > Cirolanidae > Bathynomus > Bathynomus jamesi. The sequence goes on from JAJOZX010012489.1 coordinate 4,453, forward strand.
TAAATGTTCCGTTCCATTTATGTAATTCTCCATTAGTTGCTCATTCATCATCTATACTGAAGCTATTTTCTTGCATTTATTTATATTTACTTGAATTTAAGTACAGGGTGTCCATGAAGTAAAGTCTGTTACGTTTAAACAACCCCCAAAACATCATCTTCCGATCACGGTAAATCATGAAGTGAGCCAGTTCTCTTAAACTCTTTCGTAACAGCAAAGGTCATGTGACGGAGGGAGCGCAAAGGACGGTCCCCCAGCCAGACCCAAAGTTAATTCGCTCATCTACGAGAGGCGGGAGATCCTTGGTCAGAGTTTTTTATAAGGCACTTATATAAGCTGGGCGGACTAGTCTGTATTTTTAGTTATACTTGTGGTTAAGACGCTGGGCTGCTGATCGGGAGGTCGTGAGATAGAGTTCGGCCGAGGACTTTGTAATTTTAGACTTACTTGGTGGGCCCTGGTCCAGATTTCAAGTTAAGCTGTAGGTCTAAGGTGGGGCGAATGAACAATGAAACAAAAATAAAGTTGTTTTTTAACCCAAGATAAACATGGTGTTTCACAATCAGTCAGCCATACTTTGGGGGGGGGGGGGGGATATCGAGTAAAAAAGTTAATACAACAGAGAGTAGATGCTATTTCCAACCGTTGCGGAGGTACGGACGTTTTAAGATGTGCAAACAACAAATCACGACTTGTGTGTAATTCGATAGATGGCAGCACTGGTGGGAGTTTTGGTTAACGAAGTTACCACTACTAATCCTCAGTTTTTTCTTTCACTTGGTTCTGATCTGCGGTACGAGACACTGTGTTGCGCTAAGGTGAAAAATCAAAATGAATCAACACTTCACACCCCTGAATACGCTGCTATCCATTTCATTTATGGATTCTGTAATGGTAACAGCAGAGCGGCAGTTGAGGAATATCGAAGAAGTTTTCTGAACCGCCGAATACAAAACAGGCAAGTGTTTAGTGATATACACCAGAGATTAAGGGAAACAGGGACAATTGTTCCACGTAACCAAGAACATGTAGCACGACGGCCCGTTGTTGTGGAGGAGCGCATACAGGACCTAGTACAATATAGCCCAACTACCAGTGTTCGAAGGATTTTTAGACGAATTGGTGAATCCGCATCGCGTGTATAGCGAACCATACATGATGAGGGTTTGTATCCCTATCATTTGCAACGTGTGCAAGCTCTTCAACCGGATGATTATGATGAACGTGTTCAGTTTTTCCAGTGGACGGTCATGCATCTCCAAATTCTTAATCGCATACTGTTCAGTTAGCTACAGAAGCTAAGGCTAACAAAGACCCTAAGGTCCACTCTAAGGTTAGCCCGAGAGAAAGAAGAGAGTAGGGGGTTAAAAGAAGAGAATAAAGGGTTAAGTAAGTTGCAAAATCTATCATTCGTGGGTTAACATTCATTCAGGAAAAGAGAAAGACTCACCATCATCATCTGCTGGTAACTGCCGACAAGTCGGAAAAATAGTCGAAGAGAAAGGGGTGAAAGATGAAAAGAAGTAAAATAAGAACGCTTACAAACCATGCAAAGTCATAACTCAAAGAAACACTGTCATACCATGGAAACTACAGACATGCAAGTAAAGAAAGAGAGAGAGGAAAAAAGTATGAAGAGTGTAATAACGTGGGGGGTGTTAGACCCCGTTAGGTATTAGATTAGGTTATTAAATAGACAATAAAGGTACTTACAGGTGCTTTGATTTTGATCTTCTTTAGGGCCTACCATAGGTGCCAGCGTCCCACAACAACCTACTTAGTTTTCTAACTTTACTAATTTAGAAGCTATAGACATTACCCCTAACTGATATAATAATTAGACAACTTCAACTGCTTTCCTTAGCCACTTTAGAAAGATCACCAAATTAAACTTGGCACCAATGATTTAGTCATACAAAAACACGTGCTGGTTTAGCCAGCCCATTGACCAAACAGACCGCGTTCCGCTGTTTATCTTTGTCTTTTGCCATTCAGCTTTTTTTTAGTGACTTTTCCCTTTAGTCTCTTTTAGGCTACACACACACACACACACACATATATATATATACACACACGTTTGTTTTAGTATAACAAAAAGTGGGTTAGTTTACGCTACCTACGAGCTACATCTAAGTTCATGTTAGTCTAATTTTTTTTTAAATATAAATTTAACGCTGGCATGTCACAAGCTGACATCAATCGTCAACAGATTCAAACCTCGACTATTATCCCCAGAGCTCCTGTTGCTAATTGTTTTATTTTATTTTATTTTAAACGACGTTAATATTTTTAAAATGCCTATCTAAACGGTTTTTAAACATATTAACGCTGGTGGCGTTCACGACGGATGCGGGAAGATTATTTCATTTCTCAATTACTTTAAACGTAAAAAACGTTTTTAGCAGTTACCACGTAATTGCCATTATGAAAAAACTATATAGGGCTATGGGTTGACTGCCTGTTACTTCTCATCCGTTGGGAATTTCCAGCAGATTTCAGTGGAGAGTTGACGACAAAACCCTACGTTTTTTCGTTAGAGAGTTATGTATATGTAGGTCTTCAAAGGACCTCTTTATGTATTGTTTTTAGTGGTTAATGTTAAATTTATTTGCCTTCGGTATTTTTGCGCTGCGTAATGGTAAAGAAAGAAATTGCCTTACCTTATTATTTCGTTGGGCCCCGCTTCTGTTTCGATGTAGGGCCGTGGTACGATGGAGTTACACAACGAGTTTATTTGGTTTAATTAATATAGGCATTCACTACACTTAAATACCTGAAGGAATAGGCTTATCCTTTTGTGTTATTAGTTTTATATTACTCTCGAAGTAATTTTCATGAGTCAGCAGCAGAGCATTTTTTAACCTAGTCAGTGAGCGACATGAATGTCACCCAGTGAAGAAAATTTGTCGCCCAGTAAATGAAATTTTAGGGTAATGGGCGACAAGGAATTTTCAAAATTTGTAAAAATAGAATTGTCTTTGGAGCATTATCTTGGAACCCATATAAATATATATAATACATGCACATATGCCACAATTAGACCTGTTTACCCTAAATGTAAATATGAAATTTACATTGAACATTTATATATAGATAATGCTAGTGTTATTTCAGACCACACGGGGATGGTGGCCTGATTAGGGAACATACGGATCCATAGTATCCTTAATCCAGGGGTGTTCTGGGACCGGTTCGGTCCGGTTCGCCCGAACCGGTTAAATTTTGATTGGAGCACCGAACCGTTTGTTTGTTTTTAACACATATTTAACAGTCAGTAGAAATTTATTTATATCTAAATTTTTTTAATTTTTTCAGGATTTTATAGAAAAATATGGATAGTATCACAAGCAGTCGTCGTTTCAATATTTATTTAGTTTTTTATGAAAAATTAGTTTATTTTTAGATAATTATGTCATTAGTGAGTATAAAGAATGTCAAATAATTTCTGCCAAAATGTTACAAAATGCCGTTTGGAAAAGCTAAAATGCGTTGCCTTCCGGGGCTCCGCCCCGGACCCCGCTGAGGGAGCTACCGCTCACCCCAGACCCCTAGCTTAATGACTCGCGCCATTTGCGCTCGCCGATTTACAACCCTATCTGTATCAGAACCGGTTGTTAAGAAATTGGCAGCACACCCCCGCCTTAATCCTCCCCCGCCCCACTTCCCGATCTGCCTTTGTCGCCCAGTGGGAAAAGCTTAAAAATGCTCTGGTCAGCAGTGGAAAGTTTTGAATACGACCAAAGTACAAACGAGAGAGGAACTCTTGCGTCGGATTATGGATGCCGCTGCATACATACGAGAACACCCTGAAATGATTCAATGAGCAGTGGAACGAGGCGGACATTTTGAACATTTATAAGGTGTTATCTAATAAAATGTATCAATAAATACATCAGATTAATACTCTTATTTTTTCCGTGCACCTTAAAATGTCCGTAGCTCCGCAACGGTTGGAAGTATAGCACCGATGTTGTATTAACTTTTTTACTCTGTATCACCCCTCAAAGTATGGCAGACCAGTTGTAAATAGTAAAAAACATTCCAAAGATAAACTTTTTTCCTTTTTTTACGACAAAGCTTCCTGTAAATGCTTTTATCATCATTAGTGCTTAATTACAACTAAGATAAAAAATGTAGATAAATATCTATCTATCTGGAACATGCATTTATTCTGTATTTTTTAATATTTACAATGAATTTACGCTAAATTTTACATTACTAAAATAAACTCAGTGACGTCATTGCGGCGACAAGTGTCAGTTAAGATCAGTATGTTCGCAGGCAAGACCGAGTCTTATACAAAATGCTATAAAGACGAAATTACTTTCAGCAAACATAAAATCTGCGACTACTCTAGTTGTAATTGCTTTGGTTAATAACACCTTTGTCACTTGACTAAGTCTAAACTATTAACTGAAAAGGCTAGGCCCGATAGGTAATGCTTCGCAAATATCACTTTACTACTATTTAAGGAAAAACCGTAATAAACGCGGGAACTTAACCTTTGCTACTAATAAACAATAATTTTAGTTATTTTAAGAGAGAGAGAGAGAGAGAGAGAGAATGTGTTAAACCGATTTCACAACATATAACGTGAGAATTAAGATCAATAAAAAGGTTCTTCAGAAAATATTGACACAAATTACAAAATTGGACAGACACATACAAATTGCTATTAGGGTACAATCACTTCAATCCCATATTTAAATAAAATAAAAAACAAGCAAACGGTACGTGCGCGCGCGCGCGCGCACACACACACACACAAAAGCGCTTTTTAGAATCAAGTCAACAAATGCGAGACAAAAAAAAATCTTAATATAAGGTGCTCCTAGGAAGAAGTGGATAAACGACAAAAGTAAAAAACACCAAAAAATGCGGTTAAAAATTGTGCCAATTTGAAAGTGATATAACTTTTGAAGTTTTCTGACGTTTTTTTTACTTTTGTCGCTTAACCACTTCTTCCTAGGAGGGCCTCGTATGAAAACACGGTCATCATCGATTTTCATTAAAAAATGAGCACAAATTGTACACATCAATAATACTTTTATTAAACAAAAAAATTATGCACGGTTTGTATGTAACAAAAAGTTTCTCAAGGGACAATTCCGAGTGTACACACACACACACACACACACACAATATAATATATATATAATAATATATAATATATATATATATATATATATATATATACCGGTATATATAATATATATACCGGTATATATATATATATATATATATATATAATTTAGCAGAAAGACACAGACAAGAAGGAAAGAAACATCCATCAAGTTGGAAAGGGACTATATTTTGTATATTGCAACGTTTCAAGCACAAACTATGCTCATCCTCAGGCAAAAATTCTAAAAAGTTAAAAACATAAGATTAAAAGCCATAATGACTAACAAAATAAAATAAAATAGGGAAAAAATCCACAAGTATTAAAAACAAAAAGTCTCACTAAAAATTCTAGAAAGTTACAATTAAAAACCATAATGACTATTATAAAACAAAAGCGAACAATTAACAAGCTTTAAAACAATGAAAGTGACACTAAAAACGAACAATGAATAACAACTATAAAATACAAAATGTAAAACTCAAAAAACTAAAAATTCACAGGCTATCTTTTAAAACACTAAAAACTTAAAAACCCACACTAAAAGGAACACACCTTAAGTCTAAGCAGCACAGATTCCGAGGCAAAACTAAAAAAAAAAAAACAGAAGCATCTAAAACCAAGTAAAGGTTGGTTGTTCAAGATGTTCAGTTTAGACGGAGGGGAACGGATGAAATATCAGAGTTAAGCGAAGGGGAGTGTGTTTTAATATACAGGGATTCTAAAAGTCTTAACGTTTGCTCACACGGAGCGGAATCTAAAATGTTAAAATTAGCTAAAGTTATATCGACTTTGCATAGAACAACATGGCTGCGTATAGCTGAAGCTTCTTAGTTTTCAAAGGTTTGTCAGTTCTATGGCTTATGCCCATATGGGCACAGAAACGCGACTTGAGGCTCCGCACAGTGCTGCTACCAATATAGCTCCGATCACATCGGGGACACTTGAATTCATAAACGACAGCACTGCGCAGAGCATCCGATACACGGTCTTTAACATTAAAATATGAGCCAATAGAACGACGGTTAACAAATACTAGTTTAAAATCTATTTGACAATAAAATTTACTAAGAAGTGGCAGAAGGTTATTACGGCAATAGGAATTCAGATATCCCATTTCTGGGAGCACAAGATAATATACATTTTTAGGAACGTTAAAATTATACTGTTTAGGTTTGTAAATGTTAGCTAGAAATCTATTGATAGCGTTTTCTACAATCTGCAAAGGATAGCCATTATTCACAAAATATTTTCTTAAAAAAACAAATTCATTATGCAGACATTGATAGTTGGAACATAAATTATACGCTCGGTTAAGTAGGGTGTTTACAGATGCCAGCTTGTATTTAAAATCACAATAACTTAAAAAATTGAGACCAAGACCAGTGAACGTCTTCTTACGAAAAACTGAAGTAATAATAGAATCACTCTCTCTGCTAATCAGTAGATCCAAGAAAGGCAGCTTGGAGTCAGATTCTTCCTCCAGAGTAAACTTTATGTTTGGATGCAAGTTATTTAAAAATGTAGAAAATTGATGAGCACTGCTAGCATCAGTAAACACTGCAAAAATATCGTCAACATATCGTCAACGCTCTTAACCGAGCGTATAATTTATGTTCCAACTATCAATGTCTGCATAATGAATTTGTTTTTTTAAGAAAATATTTTGTGAATAATGGCTATCCTTTGCAGATTGTAGAAAACGCTATCAATAGATTTCTAGCTAACATTTACAAACCTAAACAGTATAATTTTAACGTTCCTAAAAATGTATATTATCTTGTGCTCCCAGAAATGGGATATCTGAATTCCTATTGCCGTAATAACCTTCTGCCACTTCTTAGTAAATTTTATTGTCAAATAGATTTTAAACTAGTATTTGTTAACCGTCGTTCTATTGGCTCATATTTTAATGTTAAAGACCGTGTATCGGATGCTCTGCGCAGTGCTGTCGTTTATGAATTCAAGTGTCCCCGATGTGATCGGAGCTATATTGGTAGCAGCACTGTGCGGAGCCTCAAGTCGCGTTTCTGTGCCCATATGGGCATAAGCCATAGAACTGACAAACCTTTGAAAACTAAAGAAGCTTCAGCTATACGCAGCCATGTTGTTCTATGCAAAGTCGATATAACTTTAGCTAATTTTAACATTTTAGATTCCGCTCCGTGTGAGCAAACGTTAAGACTTTTAGAATCTCTGTATATTAAAACACACTCCCCTTCGCTTAACTCTGATATTTCATCCGTTCCCCTCCGTCTAAACTGAACATCTTGAACAACCAACCTTTACTTGGTTTTAGATGCTTCTGTTTTTTTTTTTTTTTTAGTTTTGCCTCGGAATCTGTGCTGCTTAGACTTAAGGTGTGTTCCTTTTAGTGTGGGTTTTTAAGTTTTTAGTGTTTTAAAAGATAGCCTGTGAATTTTTAGTTTTTTGAGTTTTACATTTTGTATTTTATAGTTGTTATTCATTGTTCGTTTTTAGTGTCACTTTCATTGTTTTAAAGCTTGTTAATTGTTCGCTTTTGTTTTATAATAGTCATTATGGTCATTATGGTTTTTAATTGTAACTTTCTAGAATTTTTAGTGAGACTTTTTGTTTTTAATACTTGTGGATTTTTTCCCTATTTTATTTTATTTTGTTAGTCATTATGGCTTTTAATCTTATGTTTTTAACTTTTTAGAATTTTTGCCTGAGGATGAGCATAGTTTGTGCTTGAAACGTTGCAATATACAAAATATAGTCCCTTTCCAACTTGATGGATTTTCTTTCCTTCTTGTCTGTGTCTTTCTGCTTAAATTGAAATTGAAGCTTGCCAGAAGCGGCCTTCACCAATATATATATATATATATATATATATATATATATATATATATATATATACCGGTATATATATACAGGCGTCCCAAAAAAATGTATACACACTTTAACAGCTGATAGCTCAATTGATGTTTCTTTCTTTCCAAGTTAAACCCATTAGAATTAATAATGGCAGTCAGACTAAGCTTTGAACAAAGGAAATTCATTCTAAAATGCTACTGGAAGTGTGAAAACGCAGTTGAAGTGCAAAGACAGTTTAGGAGGGAGTTTCAAACAGATCCACCAACGCGACTTACCATCACTCGAATTAGAGATAAGTTTGAAGCCGATGGAACTGTTCAGAATGTCCACAAGAAGCGTTCCGAAGACCACGGACATCAACAAGCCCCACAAAGCAAGAAAGAGTACTGGAAACGTATCACCAAAGTCCAAGAAAATCTGTGCGGCAAGCGAGTCGTGAGGTAGGAATTTCAGAATCGTCTGTCCAACGCATTTTGAAGCGCTGTCAATGGAAAAGTTACATTCCAAGATTAGTCCATGCTATTAATGAAGATGATGATGATCCGGACCGAAGAGTGGAGTATTGCGAGTGGTACTTGGCACGATGTGGATGTGGATTGGACGAAGGGGTTTCGTAGAATACCCTCCGCGTTCACCAGACCTCACACCACTAGACTTTTTTTTATGGGGATACTTAAAAGACAAAGTCTACGCTATAAAACCTGCAACAGTCGCTGAATTGAGAGCAGCCATTGAACGAGAATGCACACAAATACCAAACGAAATGTTTCGTGATGTTTGCGATTCCATTGCTTCGCGTTATCAGCAGTGCCTGGACCAGAACGGACGTCAGTTTGAAAACAGGCGTTGACAAAACAATTAAATAATGTCTGTAGATTCTATTACATTTTGAAAATGAAATGTATTTTAATAAACACTGCCTTTATAAGTATTTAAAGTGTGTATACATTTTTTTCGGACGCCCTGTATATATATATATATATATATATATATATATATATATATATATATATATAATATAAATGTTATATCTGAAAATTGATATATTTACTCTTGACCACCAATGTTGAAAGAAAAAAGTCTTCAGTTAGTACCAAAAACGGCTGAAAAAAGAAAAAAATAATAAATTTGCACATTACCTACGCAATACATATTCTTTCAAAAAATACAAAAACCGGAATGATATTAAATATTTAATGCACTTTACTTTGGAAAAGTTGATGATGATGATGATGACGACGACGGACGACGTCGGACGACTACATTAAACCTTACATGCAGGTAGTTCGCTCTGATTTGTGGTCGGCTCACAAAACCAATAAAATCTTTAAAATACAAACTTTGTTAAATATACAAAAAATAACAATGGATAACAAAAAAGTGTTTATTCTGTAAATTTAAACATACAAAAAATTATCAATAAACTTGTTAATGTTAAGTACGTATATGAAGTTAATTTGATCAATTTCCCATATGTACAGGGTGGCCATAAAGTCTGGAAACATAGGAAATATTAAGATCTTTCTTTTCTCCGTTGCGGATAAACTTCAGTTCTGAAAAAAAAATTCCTACGTTTGCAGACTTTATGGCTACCCTGTATAATTCATGTATATACAGAGGGTTGGCGAAAGTAAATAGACATCTTCTGTTTTTCTATAGTCTTTGATATGATGATAAAAGTGAATAAATAAATAATGAGAGATTTATTGAATGAATATATTCAGAATGGATTTGGTTTCCCCTTTTCCATTATGTAAAGGTGACACACATTCTGACATTCCATTGACGAGCTTTGACATTTGTATCTTGTTTATCATTGTGGCGTCTATTTGCTTTTGTCAATCCTTTTATAATTTATGCAGGGTATAATTTATGCAGGGTATAATTTATGCAGGGTATAATTTATGCAGGGTATAATTTATGCAGGGTATAATTTATGCAGGGTATAATTTATGCAGGGTATAATTTATGCAGGGTATAATTTATGCAGGGTATAATTTATGCAGGGTATAATTTATGCAGGGTTAAATCAATATAGCATATACTGATTACAGCATATAAAGGTTGTATCCATAAAGTACAGTATATATCAGTTCCGTCGTAATACAGTGTGTATTGGTCCGTCTAGACAACTTCAGCGTATGCAAACAGCTCAAAGTATCACTACGACGTGCGTAAAAGGTCAACGTATTAATGAGACTTGTGCATAATGGCGTCATCTCTCGGAGCACAGAAGGGAGGATGATAGGTTTCCTCTCTCCCAGGTGCTAAGGAGCGGTGTTATCCCGGTAGGGGAATTTTTTTGTAGTTATTTTAAACCTCGTATTTTAATTGTTTATATTTCTACTTCATTCACACTCATTCCTTTCATTTATTCTTCGTTTCGCCATTTGACATTCATCTCATAATTTTATATGATTTTTAGGTTTTCATTAATTAACTCTTTAACGCCGGAAGTCTTTAAAGGGTTGAATGAGTGCATTTGAAACGTTAGCTATCGACTCGGATGTTCATAAAGAGTTAATTATATTCGGTTTCAATGACCTCCATGTTGCGACGCAGAGGGATTACACCTAATTATTCAGTCAATCTCGTACGTAGTTCATTATTGACCTTTGGTTGACGAAACTTGTCAACAGTAAAAAAATAACCTAAACTAACTTAATCAACCTATGCTAACCCATAACTTATCGATCAAATGTCACATCGAAAAAATAGTTAGCTGGTTACTTATTAAGTAAGAATATTAACTTCTGTTTTTAGTTAAAGCAATTAAAATTGTATATGCCTATACAGAAGGTTGACAAAAATAAATAGACGCCACGATGATTGTCTTCAAGAACAAATGACAAAGCTCATCAATGGAATGCCAGAACGTGTGTTACCTTTATATAATTCAAAGGTGAAAGCAACGCTATTCTTAATATATTTATTCAATAAGTCTGTTATTATTTATTCACATTTATCATCAACTCAAAAGCCCAAAAACCCTGTGTTTATTCACCTTTGGCAACCCTTTGTATAATGGTTTGTCAGGAAATGGGCTCGAGAAAGGTGTTCACGTGGAAGACCAAGAGAGAACTTGAGGTTAGATAAAGTAAGGGAAGAAGTATTCTACAAGGAAACGAAAAGAATGCCGACCTTGAAATTTTCCTTTAACTGGAATGGTTTTGATTTTGTAGGACCTCATTCTACTATCTCTATTTTCTCCGCCGGACCGCCATATTCAGTGTACGAGTAATAATAAATAAATGTGTCAAAGCTTTTATGGAGCTCTCAACTCTAGAAATAAAGCCTTTAAGACAGTGGTTCCCAACCTTTTTCACTTCATTCCCCCCTTGGGGAACCTTAAAAATCCCTGTGGATCAAAAGATTCAGCATTTGGGTCCGCTCGTATGTAGGAGAATTACGAGTTGTGACTGATCGGGGACCTTAGTGCAGTGGTTAGCATATCCGACCGGCAATTGGATGATCCCCGAGTTCGATTCCTGGGAGGTGCCTCATTTTTCACTTGCTCGTTCTCTCTCCACATCTTGTGCGGACGCTCTTGTACACAAGCGTCGTTCTTTTTTTAATTTTATATATATATATATATATATATATGTGTGTTGTGTGTGTGTGTGTGCGCGCACACATTTTATATTATATATATATATATATATATATATTATATATATATATGGTGTACACAAAGTCCTTTCCCGATTATGAACTTCAATTACATGAAATCCAAAGAAAAGACAGTAATTCTTTGTTTTGCATGTTGTTGCATAACACAAGGTTATTATGTTTCTCATTAAATCTCAACATGTGTGCCGTTAGTTACACGTAGCACATCCAAGCAAAATTCGAGTTCACATTATACGTTCGATAGCATCTCTCTCGTGACGCTGTTGATGGCATCGCAAATCCTTGCACGAAGAGTGTCAATGTCAGCAACGGGAGTATGGTACACAATCCTTTACATATCCCTACAGGAAGAAGTCTAGAGGCGTGATATCGGGGAAAGGACTTTGTGTGTGTGTGGTGTGTGTGTGTGTGTGTGTGTAACTTTTCATCTCGCTTCCACTTAAGCTGTGATTACAACTGCCTTGAGCGTTAAAGTACTGTATATACGTTACAGTCAAAGTGTGTAACCAGCCATTTCGTGTAATGGCTGGAACTTTTAGTCATTTCGCGAAATGGCTGTTTCACCTGGTCATTTTGCGAAATGACTAAACTCTTCAGCCATTACGCGAAATGGCTGAAATTCCACCTTGGTCATTTCGTGAAATGGCTAAAATGACTCATGAATTCTTAGAAATAACAAACATCACAGTAAAATTGGAAACCTTTATTTAACTAACTAATCTACTAAAACATATATACATCCACAGGTCTGTTCAAATAAGTGAGAAATACACATTTGAACACGTTTGAACATTTGAACACATTTGAATTTTCAATAGAGGTTTTTAAATACTAACCGGGCCTTCAATGTTATTCCGATGTCCGCCATTGAAAGCCCGGTTAGGTCAACTGTATGCCCTTGACAATTGGTTAGGTTAAGTCGTGTTATTTTCGTTAAAACTAACGAAAATAACACAACTTAACCTAACCAATTGTCAAGGGCATACAGTTGACCTAACCGGGCAAATGATCTTGTACGAAATGACCAAGGTGGAATTTCAGCCATTTCGCGTAATGGCTGAAGATTTTAGTCATTTCGCGAAATGACCAAGTGAAACAGCCATTTCGCGAAATGGCCGGTTACACACTTTGACTAACATATTTTTACATCAGAAAGGCGTGGTTCCTATATTTCCTTACTTTCGGGACAACCCGTATAGGGCATGGTTCTGATTAATCAGTTAATCAGTTTCGAATTTAATCATTAATTAATCAAAAAATATTTTTAGAAGTTGATGGAAATGATTAATTTCCCTCAGAATTTCAGCATCATTTTACTTTAAATTTTGTGATGTATCGTTTGAATTTGATACCTTTTTGCGTGTATAAACTGTCTAATCCGCCCATGCCTGATTTCTTGAACTAAAGCAAACTAAATGTTTGAGCAAAATGTTTTCTTCGGTCTTATCTCACGCAACAGAAACAATAAAGCTCTTTCTTACTCTTTTCAGAAGTATTTAATTTTTAATCATTTTTAACCAGTTAATCATTTTTAACCAGTCAATCATTTAGAAAATTTTATCATTCACCACCTTTTCCTAAAAATGATTAATTAACCATGCGCTAAACCCGTAGATACAGCCTATTAAACACCAATCAAATTTCCTGAAAGTTATTTTAACTGTAGAAAAAGAAAACCGGAACAAGCCATTTTGTTAAACTTTAAGATTTACCTTAGATTTTCAATATAAAATAAGATTCAGTTTTATCCAAAAACTTTTGCTTAAACGCTATAAAAAAAAAAAAACAACAAAAAAAAAAACAGTCCAGAAATAATTTCACCGATAAATTCGACATATAATTTCACTCGTAATACTAAATTTTTTTTTTAAGTTAATTATTTATTCCACGAAAAATACTATCTGTAAAAAATGAGAATTACCAACTGCGTATCAAAATTTATTAAAAACTTTAAATAACTTTTTTTGGAATAGTAAATTACACCAAATTTTATATTCTATCCAATATGTAATTTTAACTTCGTGTGTGTGTGTGTGTGTGTGTGTGTGTGTGTGTGTGTAAATAAAGTTTATATATTCAATCTCTTTCTGACTAACTGCATAATTAGAAGAATGCTAATACCGAAGTTTTGAAGAGAAACACTGGCATTCAATCATGTATATATTTCGTGAAGTTAGACAAAGTTTGGAATAATTGGTTAAGTTTGGTGAAAAACTCGCAAGGTCACCTCCGCATTAGCGTAATACAATAGTCTTAATATCCGCCCCCACTCGCCCCCCCCCCCCCCCGTTTCCTTCATAGTGGATCTTGAGTTTATTTAAAGATTAAGTGTTAAAAGAGGGGTTATAATTTTGAGTCATGTTGCGATACAAGCTTTGTTTATGTCCCCAAAATGAGTTGAATTTCAGTCAAATGTTCAAATATGCTAATAGTAATCACTGATGATAGCCAGAAATTAGCACAGCGCTCAGACCAAATGAATACGGCCCACTGCGCTAACTCTTGGATTATTATATTATTATTATTATTATTATATTATTATTATTATTATTATTACACCATCAGTGTACTGGGTTTCAGTGATCGACAGAAAACCCAAATAGAGTACACTCGATTAGAACATCACAGGAAGTTATACGAGAATATAAAAGTTAAAGGTAGTCGTGTATCGATTAGTTTGCATCGGCATCATCATCGGCAGAGTCGGCCATTTACCACTATTTATGATAATTTATACTCATTTCAAAGTGTAATTATATACAAATACAGGGTGTTTCAGGGCGACAGTAGAAATATGGAAAAGAAACATTTCATATTAGTTACGGAATTACTATGACAAACTTCAAATACAAATTCCGCCAATTTGTATTTGAAGTTTGTCATAGTAATTCCATAACTAATATGAAGCGTTTCTTTTCCATATTTCTAGGGTCGACCTGAAACACCCTGTATTTTACATTAAAAAAAAGGCAAAACTTAAGTTAACCCTTTAACGCCGAACGTTTTTGTAGGGTTAAGTCTAAATGCGTGTATTTGAAACGGTACGTATTCGACCCAGTCGGCGTTAGAGGGTTAAGTCGCCCATAAATTTACAATTTCTCAAACTAGCTAATATCTAAATATTATAAACTATTGTAATCTCCAACTCTACATTAATAATAATTCTATATTATAGAATAATACAATATTCTATATTAAGCTGTATCCCCATCAAATTTTAGTTCAATATAAGATTGTGTATGTAACCTGGTTGTATAGTGTATGTAACCTGGTTTTGTACATTTGCACTTTGACTGTAACATATATCATATATATAACCCTAATTCTAAGTGTGTAACCAGCCATTTCGCGTAATGGCTGTTTCACTTGGTCATTTCGCGAAATGACTAACATTTTCAGCCATTACGCGAAATGGCTGAAAATCCACCTTAGTCATTTCGTACAAGATCATTTTCCCGGTTAGGTCAACTGTATGCCCGGTATGATCTTGTAAGTTGTGTTATTTTCGTTAGTTTTAACGGAAATAACGACTTAACCTAACCAATTGTCAAGGGCATACAGTTGACCTAACCGGGCCTTCAATGGCGGACATCGGAATAATACTGAAGGCTCGATTAGTATTTGAAAACCTCTATATTGAAAATTCAAATGTTTTCAAATGTGTATTTGAAGAGTTTCTCACTTATTTGAACAGACCTGTGGATGTATGTATGTTTTAGCAGATTTAGCTAGTTAAATAAAGGTTTCCAATTTTATTGTGATGTTTGTTATTTCTATGAATTCAGGACAAAAGTCATTTTAGCCATTTCACGAAATGACCAAGGTGGAATATATATAAGTAAAAATGTCGTAGTATATAGTATCAGTTAGATTCACCTAACCTATGGCATTATTACCGCACATCATACATCTTGTACCACTACACCTACAAACCAAAGAGCACTTAACTGATCACCCAATTGATACTGCTGCAGCAATATCTAATTACTCCCGATGTTGAATTGAACTGGATGACGCGAATCAAAAGTAAGAAAGTGGGACAAACAACTACAGGGTGTTAAAAAAATTGCAACCTATTGGAAAATGCATATATCATTGTAACCTAACTCTTTTCTTTGTTTGTGTTTCTTTGAACACCCTGTATAACTTAAAATACTAATGATTAACATATTCCACTCCTTACCATTGCTCGGCCGGGTGAGCAACAAGAACAATGAAAACTCTATCAACAAAGTATACACACATTTCAATAGTTTCAACATACAATGTTTACATAAAGTTAATTTAATTTTGAGTTTTAGGTTATTTACGGAGTATAACCCCCCCCCCCCCTTTCAAAATTGGTGAAAGTGCGTGAAAAATAATCGAATAAAGTTAACGCAGCAAGTTTTGAATTGTTTCGGCTGAAAGCATCGCGATTAACAAGCTACGATAGAGACTGAATTATTGCTCAAATACACTAATTATTATGTTACGAAGCGAAAGATTTGAGAGTCGAAGACAAGATCCAAATATTCAATTAAAGTTATGATATGAAACGAAAATTACACGCGACAAAGACGGGGCCAAAACTCTCAACTAATCAAATATGCGCGTAAGGTGAATGTAACTGAACGAAATGTGTACAACGAGAACAATGCCAAAATTTTGACAGCTGAAGTACAAGGTGTCCCATAAGTTCCTTTAGCCCCCATGTTTTATGTACAGGGTGGAGCAGAAGTTGGGCACCATAGGGTAAGTTACAGTAAACCGCTAAAGTCGTGCACCACAGAATAAATGTAATTTCTATGGCGCACGACTTTTGCGCCACCCTGTATATATATCAAGGTTTAAGGGCAAAGCTATTTATGGCACACCCTATACAACAAGTTATGCTACGAAACAAGAAAGTTCTAACAAACCGAATGATTCTTACACAGCAAAAAATACAACCTCCAAGACCAATTCAAAAGTTGGAGTCTTCTACCTAATCCCGGGAAGCAGCCAGGAAGGGTATATCATCTTCTGGGTACTTTGCGAACGAAACTCGAACAATTCAAAACTAAATGAAATTCATCCAAGCAAACCTTTCCAAATTTTGGTGTTAAAAACATTACCAAAGGAGTTATACTTAAATATCCACTACTTTTCACTTGCCAGATCGCCTGATGCTCACATCTTTAATTTTCAATTGTGGGTCCTTCAGTTGCTATATTTATGATGATTGTGAATATGATCCGTTACCTAATCATACAGTAATGATGTATGTATAGAGTGGCCCTGTGCCTTTGTTTTTCATTCAAAGGGACTTTGTGGCCACCCTGTACAGCACAATTTTTTGTCCAAAATTTTTCACAAAAACGAATTAGATTTTTACTGACAATTCAAAATATCACTCTTAGGTTTAATTAGTTCACAATTATTAGAAATTACAGTAAAAACATTAGGCTTTAGTGAAGTATCAGTCTTTGGGTATTTTCTGGGCACAGACTGTTTCTGGTTGGTTAGTTGGTTAATGGGATTGCTTAACTTCCTCCATCACAATATACGTCATATAACCGAGAAGACTGACAGTTTTACGTGGGATCCGAACCACGAGTCCCTACATAATTTAGAAGCAGAGGATGGTCTCCCATCCACCTACTATCCAGACTCAGTGTTGCTTAATTTTGCTGATCGACTTGGTGCAAAAATCGAGTCTTCAATACATAACTGGAGAAAGTGAACGAAGTTATTGTTCAAACTGTAATCCATTTTTTCTTACTCTTACATGCAACCATGTTAAGACCACTCTCTTTTACAACATCAACCTTACTTTGAATTTGCAAATCCTGTAATCCACTAATATATCTATATCTGGGCTGGGGTCAAATACACTTTGTCAACTACAAATACATATGTACTTGCAGCTTTTTTATTTGGCAAATACAAATACAAATTGTTCCAATACAAATACGAGTTTCAAATTGTCTAGTTGTGACTTCTATTATCAATTAATTATTTCTTCCCGTTTTGAGAATGTTCAAGTTAAAAGTAAACAAAAGTGAGCATTACTAAAAACTATTTCGTTAACAATTAACAAAAAACAACTAGTTACTGGTTCACTTTACAAACAACTCTTCAAACCGCTCAACAATTAGGGTACATCTCTCGGGGCGAAAAATCGCTGTAGTGTTGTATTTGAGTAAATACAACGTTCAAATACAAATAAAATACAAATCCTTTGAGATTCTCAAATATAAATACACACACAAATACGGAAAATTATTGTATTTTAAATACAAACAAACACGTATTTGACTCTAGCCCCGCTATACATTTAGTAATGCTCTGAGCAGTATGTAACTCTTGAGGTGGAAAAAAACTGGTAACAGCTCTGTTAAGTCTTTTGATAACCAGTGTCTAGTTACACTAAGAAATACAGGGTGTTCAAAAAGAAACGCAACCCGAAACAAAGAAAAGGGTTAGGTTACAATAATACACGCATTTTCCAATGGGTTTCTTTTTGAATACCCTGTACAATATTAGCTGAACTAGTTGCCCATATTTCAGTTATCATTCGTAAAAATAGGCAACGAATATTAGATTTTGTACCATACTAAAGTAAGCTCTATTACATTAATTCTCAACCGGATGCCTGAGGCACACCAGTGTGACCATCGTTACTTTTTAATGTGGTGTGACCAGACACTGTGACCAAAAAAGTGTAGAGTGACCGATAGCAGTGGTGCGCCCATGTAACGTAACGTAACTAATGCTAACAACTAAACTCTAAACTGTAAGGCAGCGGTTCTTAACCGGGTTGTAACCAAGTAAAAAAAAAGGTTGAGAACCACTGATCTATTAAGTATCTTATAAATGGGACAGGGTGTACGCACTGCTCTTTTGAATCCTGTATCTTTAATTACAGAGTATAGATGTATATCATAGTCTATCATTTTTCCGATAACATCTTGTGGATCTCCTGAGCCCTATGATCATTTATATCCTATAATTTTTTCTTGTCCAGCATTTCTTGCATAAAATGTTATTCGGGTTGTTTCAAAGGAAATCCCCAAAGGTCATGCTGAATCTGAAATGAGGGGGATCTTTTGTGATTTTGCTATATTCTTTCTCCAATTTTACTTCATCGGGACCTTTGCTTATAATTATATATATACAGTATATATATATAGCTTTTGTTTTTTTTCTACATCGAGATACTCAAATTTACACGAGTACATATGCATAATGAGGATTATTCAAATATGCCGTAAAATATTTTCAAACAATTTTTTTTTTTTTTTTTTTTTAAAGATTTTAGTATTGAAAATTACTTCTGTACTCTTCACTCCTACGTGGAGCAGGCGTCAACTGTGCTTCGCTATCGGGTACGGTTGGCTGCTTGGGCTTTAACTTCTGGCCAAGTTCTTCCAATTCTCTTAGTTTTCATCAGTAAGGATCCGCTTCAAGTCATCACCGGTCTACCCCTCTTCAGTATTGAAAATGGTGATTTTAAATGCAAAAAACTTCACTTTTCTACGTGAAGGTCAAAATATGATAAAAAACCACTCTAATAGACAGTTCATTTCCATAACAGTTTCGATGCCCACTGGCATCCTCTTCGGGTGGATACAGAAAAACGAAGAGGATGTCAGTGGGCATCGAAACTGTTGTGGAAATAAACTCTGTCTATTAGAGTGGGTTTTTATTATCATGGTAATTTTTTATTTTTTTTTAAATAATAAAATTTGAAACAAAAACTTTCAAAGATTCAAAATCAATAGTCATTGTCGAAGTAAAAATTACTGACGTGATAGTTCTAGTGTTCAACACTGAAATTACTATACGAGGCCAAAGGTGGCACTAACTCTTACTCATTACCTCAGATTAGGGCCTGATTAGGCGAGTGAGTCCTAGGGTGGATCGATTTTACATTTTTTCGATTTCCATATTCTAATAGAGACAAAAACTTGCGCATGCATGAGAAAATAGCCTCTGCAAAATCTTAGCTGAGTAGGTAATCATCTTCTGCCCCCGGCAGAGCGATGAAAATCATATTTAGTAGTCAAAAACGTATTTTTAAACCCTAGCCTAGAGTCATAAAATTTTGCGTGTGTTATTTCATGCCTAAGCAACGATATAAATGCTATGGGAAATATATAAATGCATTATTTAAGACAAAGAGCCGATCTGAAAATATGTATAATATACATATTTTCAGATCGGCTCTTTGTATTAAATAATGCATTTATATATTTCCCATAGCATTTATATCGTTGCTTAGGCATGAAATAACACACACGCAAAATTTTATGACTCTAGGCTAGGGTTTAAAAATACGTTTTTGACTACTAAATATGATTTTCATCGCTCTGCCGGGGGCAGAAGATGATTACCTATTAAGCTAAGATTTTTCAGAGGCTATTTTCTCATGCATGCGCAAGGTTTTGTCTCTATTAGAATATGGAAATCGAAAAAAATGTAAAATCGATCCACCCTACCGGCCGGCCGGGCGGTGATTACCCATTCAGCACTGTTTTAGCTTACACATGGCATGGCATCAGTATTAATATTCAAAACATTAGTGTATGTAGTTCATTACAATTTCATTTATTTAATATATTTCGGCATAATTTTAGACAACATTTAAAAAGTTTAAACTAAATTTACTTAATGCAAAACAACTACAAATCAGTACTCTCGTTATTACAACATGAAAGAATTTTTTACTCATTTTAAACATGGTGAATAGGCCAGTGTTTTCGAGTAATTGGTAATTGGACATTTCCTTTATCGAAGCATCCCATACACTACACACACACACACACACTGCAGGACAAAGTGTCTCGTAAAATGCAAAGAACAAGCGTTGTCTAAAGAGAATGAAGTCACGCAGTAAATAACAAAATTTCAACCCATTTTAAAAACATTATGATATAATGTTATGACCAAAATCTACCGTGAATAATAGTTTACATAAAAACAGTTGCATACAATCGTCATTACAATTCAGTATAAATCATGTACTTCACAATTTGCAGTCGTGGAAAGGAGAGTAATTTATTTTCTTGCATTAACTTTCTCGCATAGAGTGAGTGCTTCAGAATAAAACAATTGCAGAAGAACTGTTATGATAACACACATTTTGAAGATCATCATAAATCCTAATATGCTCACGTAAAGATACAAACGTGAATTTATTATCTTGCGTTATTTTTATTTATTTATTTATTTATTTATTTCCATCCCTGAAATAGCAGACTCGGGGGTACGTTATTTTATATACCTATACATGCATGCATGCATACATGCATGCATACATACATACAACATACATACACGAGTCGGAAATAAACTGATTGTTATTTCAAAATCCTGGTTTAGGTCGTCAGTATCGGAATGATGATGCTTGTTACTGTTTTACGTCCACCGTTCTTCTTTTCAACTTTACTTTATCTGACTGCGAGTTATGGAAAAAACACTTTATACCCTTGCTCAATGGCGTCTCCCTCAATCCGTTATGGGAGTGGAGTGCTGATAAGTCTCACGTGGAAGGATATAAATAAAGTGACCAGATTTTTTGAAGTTAAAAGCGGGACATATCCTGAACCCCCCAATGGGGGGTCCAGTGGGGGGGAGGGTGTCCCCCTGCCGCGGTTGAGAAAATTTTGGAATTGCAATATTCAAAAAACACGTTTTGGTGGCATTCGTAAGCAAATATTTCAATGTTAATTTCAGCAAAAAACAAGCCCCCATATAACAGATATATGCTCCATTCTCTGTTGTACCAAATATATATACTAAGGGCACTCACTATATTTTGCCCACCCTTTTTACTTAGCTAAAATAGGCCATCAGGCTGAAATGTCTATAGGGCCGTAAGTTTGAACTTTCTGCGCTTCACATAACCGGATTCTTCCAGATTGAACCTTCAATCCTCCTATAAAACCGCTTTTAAACACCCTTGTATAAAACCGATGGTTAACGCACTTTCTAAAATGGCGTCTGACAGGACAGCGATGTGCGTCGTAAACAGAGAGCCGTTATCGAGTTCTTAACCGCAGAGAAGGAAACAACTGGAAATATTCACAAACGTCTACAAAACATTTACGAAGGTGCTGTTGTTGATCGAAACACAGTTGGACGCTGGTCTAAACGTGAGAGATCATCGGAGAGAGGGAGAACCAGCCTCGATGATAAGCCACGCAGCGGTCGCCCGGCATCGGCTGTGACATCTCACACTGTGCAACGTGCTAACAGCATCATTCGATCAAATCGGCGCCTCACATACAAGGAGCTATCACTGGAGCTAGGAATTAGTGAAGGAAGTGTGAATACGATACTTCAGCAACTGGAATACTCAAAAGTGTGCTCACGGTTTGTTCCTCACGAACTGACTGAAGATCACAAAGCCCAAAAAGAAAAGAAATTACTTCTGAGTCGTTGGTTCGATACGAGACAGAAGGAGATGACTTCCTTTCACGAATTGTGACTGGGGATGAGACTTGGGCACACCACTTTGAACCTGAAACAAAACGCCAATCCATGGAGTAGCATCACGCAGACTCCCCACGCAAGAAAAAGTTCAAAATGGCTCCCTCTGCTGGAAAGGTTATGGCCACCATCTTCTGGGACATGAAAGGGGCGATTCTGGTGGACATTATGAAGAAAGGACAAAGAATCAACTCAGAGGCGTATATTGCTACCCTACAGAGACTCCAGAGACGTATAAAGCGAGTTCGACCGGAGAGAAAACTGGAAGACGTCCTTCTTTTGCACGATAACGCAAGACCACACAACAATTTGCAAACAAGAGAGGCCATCACAAAAATGCGCTTCACTGTGTTACCCCGCCCTCCTTACAACCCGGATCTGGCACCTTCAGACTTCCATTCGTTTGGGCCAATGAAGGATGCTATTCATGGAAAAGAAAGTTTCAGAGTGACGATGAGGTTGTTGAGGAGGTTAAGAGGTGGCTCGAGCGGAACCCAGCTGACTTTTACCAGCAAGGAATAAAGGCCCTTGTTTCGAGGTGGAGGAAAGCCGTAGAAAAGGATGAAGACTATGTGGAAAAAGAAAAACTTGTAAAAAAGGTATGTAACTACTTGTGTACAAAATTTCTGGAACTTACAAGGAAACTTGGAAAGAAAAAACGGTAAATATGGATATTACGGCCTCCACCAAGTTGACAATACTGGCTATTATCAAACGTTTCAGCATAATTTTAGGAGTCTAATGGTATATGTTATTATTTGTGCAATTGCGTATTTATAATGTTATAGGCTTTTAAAGAAATTATTTTCGTAACTCCATTTTTTGAATGACGTCATCATAAGTATATCTATTTGGGTGGAAAAAAACAAAAAATGAGGTATCGTGTTTTCCGTTTTCTTCATCAGTTGATTTTCCAATATGGCGTGTAGAGGATGTGAAATGTATTTCGAAGATGTTATTATGGAAATTAACAATAGTGATAATTCTGCTGTAAAAATTTTGTTAAACATGGTGTGGTACAGTCGTATTTTAAATGCAGAGTGTGGATCTTTATGATTCCATTGATATTAGGGTTAGGTTAGGTAGGTTAGGTTAGGTTAGGTTAGGTTAGGTTCTCTAGCAATTTGGACACTGGAATGCATTTTCTAGTAGTATTTGATGTGCAATGTTAAAATCTGGCCTTCATTTTATGGGGAAATGAACCAAAATATGTTAAAACTTTGAAGTCTCATAACTTTTGATTGGTTCATTTCCACACAAAATGAAGGCCAGATTTGAACAAAGCACATCATACACTACTAGGAAATGTATTTTGGCATCAAAATTGGGTGGAGGCCGTAATATCCATATTTACCGAAAAAACAAGGTGGGGCAAAATATATTGAGTGGACCTTGTACAATACTAACAATAAAAATAAAATAAGAGACAATAACGAAACAGAGTCAGAGTCAAATTACCACTTTGCCAGTTTGTGGTAGGGTCTGAATATAAAAAAAAATATATATATATATATATATATATATATATATATATATATATATATACACACAATTTTATATAATCCTTGCTGGGAAACTCAGTCTTTATAAAGTAATTCATAAGGATTCTAACTTTATTCTTAAGACTAACTTATTGCACAAGTCTATAATAATAGCATCTACGTGTAGTAAGTTAAAAAAAAATCGAAGTATGTCAATAACCATTCATGAAATAGCTTATTGGTAGTAATTTTAATAAAGCGGGACATTTTTGCTCAATATCTCCAAAAGAGGGACAATTTCGGGACACCATACGTCAGCGGGACACACTTCTCCAAAGCGGGACTGTCCCGCCGAAAATCGGGACTCTGGTCACCTTAGATAATTATAACAAATCCTTAACACAACACTTGTGTAGATAGTTATTAACGAACAAAGGACCTGAGCCGCGGACACACGCCAGTAGAGTGAGGCTTCGACTCCTATGCCCGAAAGCTGAGGCACGACTGCCTCTCTCAAGGTGTGTTCCTTCGAAGAGCTCCTGTGGTGCCACGTTTACAAAAGACTATTAAAATTGCAAGTCCTGCAAAAGAATTTATATAATTGTGGTTCTACACTTAACTCTTTTATGTGATTTATAATAGTCGAAAAGAACATTTAGAAATTAGGAATCTCTGTTTAAGATTATAGATGTGGTACAATGGAATAGTTAGGGTTATCGAAAGGATGCCAGAGAATCTATTGGGCATTGAGGCAATTTATACAAATATTAAGAATTGAACGGATTAATATTTTAATTTATACGAGCAGAATAATATCTTTTAAAGTATTAATACTTTTATTTATACAGACAGAATATTTTTTTTAAATTTTAACAAAAATTTATTTCCTGTGGAAGACCTTTTCCACACATGTATACATAGGGGCATACATAAACATTTCGTCCTTAGGATTATATTTTAATATGTTTCCCAGGCTCGTATCGAAGGCCATCACAAAAAGGTCAACCTATTACAAACTTATTGAAAATGTTGTTTATAGGGCCTTGCGCCCTACAGCCTAGTATACCTTAGCTCAGTGTTTAATGTTCTCTTCATGGGCCTAACTTACTTGGCCTATAGTGTTTTACAGTGTCGTACTAGGCTCCTGTGTTACATGGCCTACACCCAGACCCGGATCTAGGGGGGGGCTATGTGGGCTGCAGCCACGGGCCCCGCATTTGAGGGGGCCCCCAAATTTTCTACATTATTTATTTTAATTTTAGGTTTTTACATTTATTATTACATTTACATTTACATTTGTGTATAAAATTATTAATTCAGGAAAATATAATATGTAAAATAAAGTAAAATATTTGTAAAGTAATATGGTTGTTCTGAAAACTAAATAAATAAAGTAAAGTAATATGTTTGTTCTGAAAACCTTTAATTTTCCTCGTAAACAAAGCTTATAATCCTTATATAATAAAAATTGTAGCCAAGGGGGGGCCAAAAAAAAAAAATTAGCCACGGGCCCCCATTCTTCTAGATCCGGGCCTGCCTACACCTTTCAGACAAACTCTCAGCCTAACTGAATAGGCTCTCTAAAGTGTCTCGAACGAATACCGTGTATCGGACTCTTATTTCTATGTAACGTTAACGTACCACCACATGTAGGCTTATTATTGTTTATTACGTACCATATTTTATTATAATTACTGCATCTTAATACCACTGAATTAATGTGCATTTGTCCTCCATGTAATTACTCTTTAATTCTCAATATTCAATAACTATAATATTTGCACATTTCAATGCGAACTATCTAATTATTTCACAAATTTTTTTATTTCGCTAATAATAAAAGAACCACAAACCTATTAATTTCCTTTATTAATGATATTTTTAGTTTTGATCCAAAGATCAAATTGGTGACTCCGCAAACAACTATTTAATTACACTAATTATAGGGCCTACCGTCATCAGGCCACTATACATCCTTGGCCAAAAGAGTTGCATTACCTTAAATTTGGGGTATGCTACGTTTTGGCGCAGCCGTTTGGGCGCTGGCGATTTGACGTGGCCGTTTGGGCGCCAACCCATTTTGGCGCCAGCCCTTTTGGCGACGGACGTTTTGGCGCTAGGAAAAAATATGATTGATTCGTCATTATGCAAAGGTATAACTCAAAAAAAGTTAAAACTGTAATGTAAGTTTATTTTAAAATTAGGTAGGCCTATAGCTTAAAATTTTTTAGAACTGTCATGTAACTTTATTTAAAAATTAGGTAAGTAAAATTTTAACTAGTTCTTCATTTGGTAATTATGAGCAAGGCCCCTCAAGTATTCGACAGCATCTATGTTTTCACATCTACGAACAATTTCTTGTATTCTTCTATCTGCATCTCTATACTTCTTTAGCTTTTGCGGTGGTTCATGTCCAGCTACTAACCGTTCATAATATGCATCTCTACCTTTCTGTACTTTACGCAGTCCATCTATTAATTTCCATATTGTGGGATGTTGCATGCCAAGTTCGTATTGCAATCGACGGTGGGCTGCTTCCGCATGATTGTTTGTGCGGTCTTCCCCGTCTAATGTTCTTTGATAAAGGTTCCAAATCTCGGGGAGGAATAGAAGAGCTCGTCTTCCATTTCCTCGTCTGTTCTGACGACCAACATATGTATCTTCAAACCAGTTGAGTAAACATTGAAGTTCTTGTGGCGACTCGGTCGCTAGAGCATCCATATATTCGTCGATCTTGTTCAAAGGTACGAAGGCAAGGGCAATAATCATTTTAGCTTTTAACGCGAAATCTGGATCGTTGTTATACAGATTAGTGAAACCCAAAGAGCTAGATGTTTTTGCATATTTTGAGCTAAATGAAAAAAGCATCCTTTTATTTGCACATCGGGGAATGTGTCCTTCATAGCACTGTGCACAGCTTTTTCAAAATCGCAGACAATTGAAGTGGGTCTCAAATTGGGTTCCACTTCTTTTAATAACTCGAACATTCTCACATATGTGATGCGTTGTTTGTTGGGCAAAAGGGTATACATAATGGGGTGAACTCCCTCGTGTTTTTTTGCCAAAATTACATAAATCTGAGAAAAGAGGCTGGGAGCAATACTGAATGTGCCATCGACAAACCACATATCAGATGTAACTAAATGTTGGAGCCAACTCGCTCTTCCGAAGATTAATATCCGATCGGGGCGTGGTCCACTATCACAATAAAAAATTTTCTTCCACTCCTGGCTGAGGGACGTATATTTTGTAGCATTCTGGCAAAACTAATTGCTGTAAATCAGTCGGATTGGCGGGGGCGTTCTTCATTGAATTATGTTTTCTTCCTATTATTTTCCGCAAAGCGGACGTATTAGGAATAGCCGCTAGACCAGCTTGGGATACGTTTGTCAAACATTCATTAATAACTACAGCTGGTGACTCAAGAGTCTCCGCTGCTCTCTTTTTTATATTAGTTTTGACAAGTGCAACCTCTACTTGTGCAGCATAGGCTTCATGCGAATGGCTGTTCAGCTCCCTTACCACCTCTCCAGCTGTAGTATGCAGCCTTGCTTTGCACCGATATTTTTGCTCACAACGCCAAAATTTCAACTCACTGTCGGCTGTGCTTGCTTTGTCAAAGACGTAGAGGAATCCATTATGCGCAAATTTTTCTTTACCCCATTTCGTTAATATTTGCTCAGCCATCATATGAATAAATGACGGTAGGTAGATAAAAAATATAACAAAAACGAAGGCAAAAGAACGAAACACTTGTGGCAGCGCACCCCCGGAAAACACAACTGAAACTGTAGACACACTGAGTTTCAAGGTCAAATACATATGTTAGTTTTCGTATCAACTCGCGTTGGCTGGCGCCAAATGACCAAATTACCAAATGAAGAACTAGTTAAAATTTTACTTACCTAATTTTTAAATAAAGTTACATGACAGTTTTAAAAAAATTTAAGCTATACGCCTACCTAATTTTAAAATAAACTTACATTACAGTTTTAACTTTTTTTGAGTTATACCTTTGCATAATGACGAATCAATTTTTTCCCAGCGGCAAAACGTCCGTCGCCAAAACGTCCGTCGCCAAAAGGGCTGGCGCCAAAATGGGTTGGCGCCCAAACGGCCGCGCCAAATCGCCAGCGCCCAATCGTCCCGTCACGTTAAATTTGTTTGGAATATGAGAGGTATCAACAGAAATTACTTATAACATCAGTAATGTATTTGGAGTACTGATAATGAATTTAGTAACGCTTGTCAAGATTTATGAACTTCCTCAGAAACTGTAATTATCATTTTGTTACATTAGATTAAAAAAAAATAAAAAAAAAAATAAAAAAAATATAAAAAAGATAAGGAGAAAAAAGATAAAGATAAAAAGAGAGAGAGAGAGAGAGAGAGAGAGTTACAAGGAAAAAGTACTTCAGGCCTTGCGGCCCATACCGAGGTGGTTCCAATGGCGACGGGTGCATTCATATACCCTCAAATAGTGTGAAAAATTCGGTCTAACCTTTTCTTGAACAGATCCACAGAAGAACTGTTCACAACTTCTGAAGGTAGCCTGTTCCACGTGTCACAGATCTTATACGTAAAGTAATTCCCACACACTGGTCCTAAACCGTTTCAAATCCAACTTGCAACCATTGTTGCGAGTTGGGTTATCATTTAACCCTTTGAGAACCAAGGGACATATTTGTCCCACGGAAATAATAATATAAACTGTACAATGATGCAACGTTTCTACAAATACAGTACATCTACATGTTTATACAGGTATCGTTTAGTTGTTGGAAAATTAACCCAGAAATGGGTCATTTAAGTGACTATAGTTACTAATATCTAATTGTAAATAACAATAAAACTTAAACTTTTAAGTTCAAAGAAACGTATACTGGTCGTCAAAGGGTTAAACTAAACATGCTTCTAAAATCGACATTGTTAAACCCGCGTAAGAACTTGAAAACCTCGATGAGTTGACTGCGCAGCCTCCGAGTTTCCAGCGAAAACAAGTTCAGGGCGCGTAAGCGTCGATTGTAGCCCATATGCCTAACGGAAGGGATTAACTTTGTGGCCCTCGCCTGCACTCGCTCCAGCCTCTCAATATCTTTCCTGAGGGTGGGCGACCAGAACTGCACAGCATACTCCAGGTGCGGCCGAACCAAGGAATTGTACAGAGAGAGCACAATCTCCTTGTTCCGAAACTGAAATTGTCTCCTGATATAACCCAACAGCTTCTCGGCTTTCTTTTCCACCTCTACGCACTGTTTCGTAAACATAAGGTCGCTGTTAATTAGCACACCCAAGTCCTTTTCCAAATCAGTGGCCTCGATATTACTCCCCAACATCGAGTAGTCCGACTTGGGATTGGCGTAGCCAATGTGCATCACCTTACATTTACCCAAGTTAAACGGCATTTGCCATTTTTCGGACCACTCTCCTATCCTACCTAGGTCCACACGCAGTTGCTCGATCGCTTCGGGCGTCCCAACATTAGCCCCAACTTGGTGTCATCAGCGAATTTGGCGATCCAACTGACGATGCCAGCGTCGATATCATTTATTTAAATGATAAACAACAGTGGCCCCAAAACGGAACCCTGAGGAACCCCACTAGTGACCGACGCCCAACCCGAACTAACCCCTTTAATTACAACCCTCTGCCGCCTATTTTCAGTCAGTTTTCAATCCACCTACCAGTCCTACCTACTTCCCCACCGATACCCAGCGCGCGCACTTTGGCCATTAGCCGGCGGTGAGGTACCTTATCAAAGGCTTTCTGAAAGTCGAGATAAAGTATATCAATCGCCTTACTCTTATCAAACTCACTCCACATGACGTGGAAAAACTCGATCAAGTTGGTGAGACACGACCTATGCCGTCTAAACCCATGTTGGGAGTCCCAAGCAGCTTGTAGGAATCCAAATGGTCAACGATCCTATCCGCTATTATCCCCTCTAATAATTTACCTACAACCGAAGTGAGATTAATGGGACGATAGTTCCCTGGACTTTCGTAATCTCCTTTCTTAAAGATAGGGGTCACGTTGGCTTCCCTCCAGTCACCAGGCACCTGGCCCGTCTCCAACGATTTGTTGAAGACTGTAGCCAGGTGGGGAGCCACCTGGTCGCGCACCTCCCGCAACACTCTGGGGAGGAACTGGTCTGGCTCAGGAGCCTTAAACGCGCTCAGTTTGTCTATTCTCTCCGCAACGACTGTAGCAGTACACCGAACACTATCCAGGCCAGCACCTTCGTGCCTGACGCCTGGCTCGGGGATGACGCGGGTGGCCTCCCTAGCAGTGGCGGATTTAAGGTGCGCGGGGCCCTAGGCCGGTTGGAGTGCGGGGCCCCAAACTACGCAAAGCTAGCTTAATTAACTGAAATGAAGATTTACACCCCATCCCCCAGTGGTGACCTTACGGGGCCCTCAAATCAATGGGCGAGCGAAGCGTTAAAATAAATTTACTTTTTAAACAATATTCAATTTATTGATAATTAATTAGCCAAATGACCATTTCATAGTTGAACATTACACATTTGTTTTTTGAAGCTTAACAATAAAAAATAACTATAATAATACACCATTAACAAAAAATAACTAATAATACACCATTAACTAAAGAGAATACCACTTGACTGACATGCAAATGATGCAATGAGTGGGTTTTGTTTATTGCAGGCAATTTGTACGGTACACTTAACTATTTCTCAGTCAAAAAAGATTTTTTCTAGCCTTCTTACTTGCAAACTGTTTGATGACATCAGTAAAATCAAGCACCCTTAATTTCTCATGCTCAATGCTCAACAGGGTGAGTGAAGACAAACGGTCCTGCCCCATGGTGTTTCTTAGATAATTCTTGACTAGTTTCATCTTGGAGAATGATCGCTCCCCAGTGCAGTTTGTGACAAACATGCAGAGATAGAGTCGTAATACAATTTCAACATTAGCAAATGTTTCTACCATGTCATGTCTGTGAATTATCTCATACATTTCTAGTTCAGGACTTTTTGCAGCCTTTGCACCACCTGATGAAGGAGCACTTTCAGGTGAATCTCTTGGAATGGATTTCATAAGGTGTGCAAACTGCAAAAGCTCCGACTCCAATCCAGCCTCCAAGTCCTTAGGATATGAAGAGACAAGCTTTTCAGCAGATGCTTTAAGCTCAGTGTTCGTTTTGTTTGAGATTTCTGATAAAAACCCAAATTTCTCTCGAAGGTCGCTGTAAGCAGCAATGCGTTGTTGTAGGGCAGCACAGAGCTTGTCAATGATGGGCAAGAATGCAGTCACTCTAAACTTGTCTCTCCCTGTCAGCATAACATCCTCCGCGGAGTCTAGTTCATCGTGGTGACGCTTGCGCTTCCTAATACGCTGCGTGTCGGCGTAGTATGCATCATTACTCGTCACATCACAGGGATCACACTTAGCCATAGCTTTTGCTTCAAAGTCATCGAACTGGGATCTCAGGTCTTTAGCAAATTGTAAAAGAGACTAGCAGTGTGACAGCTGTGTTGAGGGAGAGCCCAGATTTTTGCAGCTGGATACTGCTACTCTGAAACCTTTCCAATACTGTATCCCAAACTTCAAGAAGAATCACTGTTTCAAGTTTTTTCAAACCTTTGAGAAGACCACTTGCTTCAGCTCTTGTTTCAGCTGGCTGATTCTGATCTGAGAATAACTCTTCCAGAACAATGATGTTTTCTTTGTGTGCTCTACTGAGAGCAGCTACAGCATCTGCTCGTGCTGACCAACGAGTGTCAAAGTATTTTATCAACTTTCAACTTCTTATCTTTATTAGTCTCTAGTACCTCACGGTGTCTCCTCCAACGATAAGTAGATGCAACAAGAAAGGAGTACATATTTTGTACCAGAGCAAACAATGACACTGCAGCAGGACAGCTTTCTGCAGCACACTTAGCCACCAAGTTTAAGGAATGAGCCATACATGGTATGTACTCAGCTTCACTACACTCATTCTTGATTATCTGTTGGGTCCCCAGATATTTACCAGACATGTTGCTGGCATTGTCATAGGACTGTCCTCGGCAGTCGATAACTGGAATGTTCTTCTCTTTAAGAAAATCAAGAACAGTTGTAGCAATATCTCTGCCAGTGTGGCTTAGCATGGGAATAAACTGCAAAAACCTTTCAACTGGACCTGTAGTAGGCAGTACATAGCGGATTGTAAAAGTAAGTTGATCCATGTGTGAAATATCAGGTGTGGAGTCAACAGAAATTGAGAAGTACTTTGCTGTTTTTACTTCATCTGTTATTGAGGACATAACCTTTTCTGCCATTATTCCAATGACTTCCTCAGAAATGACATGGGACAAGTAGGAAGTATGACCACTACCTTTGTTTGCGTGTTTCTTGATATGTGCTGCCAAGAAACTGTCGTATGTGCTCAGCAGCTCTAGAATCCCAAGATAGTTTCCATTGTGTACTGATCCAATTACTTCATCTTTACCTCGAATGGCTAGCCCGCGTTCGCAAAGTAGCTTTAAAACATCTACACACCTCCTCAATACTGCTTGCCAGTACTCTCATTCACTTTCATATTGTTGTACTAGATTAGAGTCAATACGGGCACCCGCAGTCTTTCGATATATCATTTCGACCATACTTTTCCTGTGCTGATCTGACCTACTGTGAGATTCTATGACATACCTAGCGTTCTTCCAACCATTGAAGCCAGTTGTGAATGAGCTTTCCACCTTTGACATAAGCTTGCAAGCAAAACAATACACTTTACCAGTTGTTTTAGAGTAACAGAGCCATTTAAGATTAATTTCTTGGCCAGATAATGAATGAGTTCGAGTGAATAATGTCTTTGTACAATGACGGGTTCTGTTTAGCTCTTTCACAGCTGACTCTTTGAAGTCACCATCACAGTGTCGACATTCTGCGCTTCCCTTTTTCAACCAATAGTCACACACATTTTCAGTAATTATTTTAGGCCATAATCCAAGATCCGTTTCAAATCCTCGTTCAGTACCGGTATTCATAACTTTCACTTCCTCTTGTGTCTCCTCACTGTCACTGTGTTCAGGTTCAATTGCGCTAACTACACTAGGTTCAGTACAGCCTCACTGCCTTATCCTGAAACATAAAAACAAACTATTTACACTTGACCCTCGGTTTAGTATTAATTAATACAGTTTAATTAATTAATTAAATACAGACACTAAACAGTTGTTCGGGTGAAAAAGTCGCTTTATGGGAAAAGTCGCCAGCCCCCGCCAGTGGCGACTTTTACCTTAAATATGTATAAAATGTATTTATTATGAAATCTAAGCTAAACTGACCTAACCT
This sequence comes from Bathynomus jamesi, assembly GCA_023014485.1. Classification (NCBI taxonomy): domain Eukaryota; kingdom Metazoa; phylum Arthropoda; class Malacostraca; order Isopoda; family Cirolanidae; genus Bathynomus; species Bathynomus jamesi. The sequence continues at coordinate 37,278 of JAJOZX010012489.1, forward strand.
AGCCTAAGTACGTTTCATATAAAAAAATTAATTACATTAATTTAACATTTTTCAACTTATTTATGTTATTATAAAGCTGACTAAAACTCCCCCATCCCATTTATTGACTGGCGACTTTTTCGAGATACGACTTTTACCATTACTTACCACTAAACACACTCACATGTGCACTCCACAGCGGCCTGAATAGAACTAAACTCCCGCCAGCAAAGAGAGTGATACCATAATTATCACTAATCATTAATCAATTGTATTATTTATAGTGGAATCCAACATTATAATTATATGTGAGGGCGCGGGGCCCTCACAGGCGCGGGGCCGTAGGCCATGGCCTACTCGGCCCCCCCCTAAATCCGCCACTGCTCCCTAGTGAACACTCCTGCAAAGTACTCATTAAGCACATTAGCGATGTCCGCAGAACGCCGCTTCGGTCTTTTAACGGACTTATCATGCTTCTAATGGGCTTTCTACTACTTACGTAACTGAAGAACTCCTTAGGGTTCCCCTTGCAGAGGCTTGCCACCGTAGTTCTTCGTTAAGTTTCGCTTGCCTAACCTTCGTCTTCACTTCCCTACACAGGCGGACATACGCCTCAGTGTTCTCATGGGAACGATTGGCCTTTGCCCTCCTATACGCAGCTTTCCTATTTCGGATAGCCGAAGCGATGTCACGACTGAACCACTTAGGCTGCGTTGAAGCAAGGGTGACCGGTTTTGAGGGTATTGCAGCAGACTGCAGCACCATAAACTCGTCCCGGAATGCACTCCACACTCCCTCAACATCGCCGCCGACCTCTAACCCCATCTCACCTACGCTATCCCGGAGGCTAACAAAGTCCGCCCGGTGTAGATCGAGCTTACTGCCTCTCGTGTTACTACGCTTCACCCGAGGGACGCAGACACGGAACCTAATCAGACCGTGATCACTCACGCCCAACGATTCGTCAACGGTGAGGCCAGTGACGAGGTTGTCTTCGGTCGTGAATACTAAGTCTAGAACGCTTTCGCCTCGTGTAGGCTCAGTGACCCACTGAGTGAGGAAGTTCTCATCAGCAAAGTCAACTAGCCTCCTCCCTTCAGCATCAGCAGTCCTGTCTTCCCACTTCATGCCGCGACAGTTGAAGTCTCCTAAGAGAGAGAGAGAGAGAGAGAGAGAGAGAGAGAGAAAAGATAAAAAGAGAGCGACAGAGAAAAAAAAGATAAAAAGAGAGCGACAGAAAAAAAAAGAAAAAGAGAGCGACAGAGAAAAAAAGATAAAAAGAGCGACAGAGAAAAAAAAAGATAAAAAGAGCGACAGAGAAAAAAAAAGATAAAAAGAGAGGGACAGAGAAAAAAAAAGATAAAAAGAGAGCGACAGAGAAAAAAAAGATAAAAAGAGAGCGACAGAGAAAAAAAAGATAAAAAGAGAGCGACAGAGAAAAAAAGATACAGAAAAAAAAGAGAGAGAGAGAGAGAGAATGAAAAAAATTCCTGATAATAACGCTCCGTTATTGTCTCTTTTGTCTTCGTCTTCCCACTTTGTCTTACATGAAGTAGTTAGAATGAAAAATATTACATCTTGAAAAATGTATGACCATTGTTTTTGTAACTGTCTCATAATATTGGCAAACTGAATACAATTTTCTTCAATATAATGCGGGAATGTTTTTCATAAACTATTGGAGCTAAAACCTTTGAGGTTTCTGGGGAAGAACAAAGAATAAAAGTATCTTTTGATGATATAATCCCCGACGACTCCTTTCATTTATTCTGGATGGAAACCCTTCCGGGAGAATTGTTCCTTATGAATACGAGATTAGATGTCATTTCAGTGGAGTTGAGAGAGGAGGAAGCCTTAATTGTGGACTATTCATGTTATAGGCACGTAATTAATATTGACTTTATTTGCCATACGTAAGTCGTAAATCAATTTCACATTTATTTACGTTTCTGTATCTGAACAAAAGGACCAACGTTATTGCGTACATCTTTCGTACCAAACATTTCGGGACTAATTAAAATCCTTGTAGATGAAGCATACAAAATTTCATCTATTTATTACGCCTTTCACTCTAATACCTTAATTAAATATTTCTCGACTAGCTTCTACCCTAATTACGCGTCTCCGATATATGTTGGAACACCGATTCCTAACCTGTGGTACGTGTAACACCGGTGGTCCGCAAAAGGGTTATATAAATACGCAGCTTGCTAAGTGATATTTACTTTCATGATAATGTATTTAAAAAATATAGTTGTAGATGAATAACCCGAAACCTTTCCGACTGTGGTACTTAGAAAAACATGGTGGTACGTCGCCCGAGAGCAGCGGTTCTCAACCTTTTTCTTCTTCCGTACCCCTTGAACTCTTTCAAGGTATTCTCTGGATTTTCGAGAGGCATAGAGGATTTTTACTTTCTTTACGACCGTGTGTGACTTGTGGTCATTTATTAATCGTTTATAAAATTAAAAGGGTTTATTTTCAGGACCCCGTCGGGCCGTCGCGTACCCGAGGTGAGAACCACTGCCCTAGAGGTTGGGAACCCTTGTTAGTAAATTTATCTAGAATAACAAGTTCGCACTTCAGTGTCCATTCCTAAAATTTTATATATTATAGAGTACGTCGTAGCCATGTCGTAACACCACTTCCCGTGAGATCAGCGAAGTTAAGGGACATTGGTTCTGGGTATTAGTTTTCAGGGGGAACCATCATCTGCATCCAGATGATTATGTAGCGACTCGTGGTTCTGATCCCACATAAAGCCTTATGTATCTCCCCGTCACATGACCTTCGCTGGCATGAATAGGTTAAAGAGCCTCCAAACACACATTTCTATATATTATAGCTGTGTGATAAAACAGAAAAAGATTAAACATGTATATTAACCCCTGGAGGCCGGTGGACATCATCTGATGGTTCAGTAAGGCGGCCGGTGGATATCATCCGATGGTTCAGTAAATCCGCCTGGTCGACATCATATGATGTTCAACTATTTTCCGCCGTAATACTACCTATTTAGAATTTTTTTTTTCCGAAATATATCCGACCTGGGAGATCAGCCAATTATCAATACCCGGGCTGTTAGATTTAATATAATCTCCTCCACAAAATGATTTTAAATTCAGTCAACAAATCCGATATTAGCTGATGATTTTTTAACCCCTTCACTATTTTGTATGTATTTGTAGGGCGGCGGTTACGGTTCGGTGCAAAGTAAACACTGAATGGGTTAATTATAAGGATGTGCTGCGTAAACCCCCTTGTGTCAAATATTATTTGAACTGTTAATCGTCATAGTAAATGTAATGATGGGATTGTTTAATCTCCTTCGCAACAGCTAATATCATATGACGGTGGAGACCTACAGCTTTACGTGGTATCTGGACTACGGGTTGCTACATCATCTGAACTAGGAGGACGGTCTACCATCCAACTATTATCCAGACCCAATGTCGCTTAACTTCGGTGATCGACGGGAAATGGCGTTAAAATTTCTGCAGAGTAATCCTCGAAGTACCTGTGGAATAGACTTACAAGGAGAAAGAATCACTCAAAAATATAGGCCTACACTAAACTTCATAAACCGCACTAATTGGTGTACAGGATTTGCATCCAAGTGAGAGAGTGCGGTTAAAGGAGAAACTTTTTCTTAGGTCCTATAATCAAGAAGTAACAAAAACCACAAATGGAGTACATTAAAATAAACAAATCTACATTACAAAATAGAACAAATTTCATTACACTGTTTAGCCAAGTAGCAAAAACACACGAAATAAAGTACAGCTACAATAAAATACACACTCAATCTCGTCTCCAGTTTTAGTGGACTGAGTGCGGATTAGAACCATACGTGGTTTAATGTACGGTTTATGGAGAATTCTCTCTCTCTCTTTCTCTCATATATGTATATATACACTACCTATTATTACATCGGTTCCACTGAATGTGGCAAGGAAATCAATCTGCAAAAGTGATGATAAATATAACTGACAGGGAAATAATTATTGCTCTTCTAAAAAGGTGAAACAAAAAAAAATTAATAATTAATTTCAAAATGAAACTGTCATTCATTTTAGCATTTCTAAAAGCACTCGGAATATAAATTGACGAAAAAGCCTTCCATTGAAAACGATTTGTTTATAACGTATCGCCTCATATAAAGTATTTAAATTAAATTATATGTTCTCTCCTTGTTGCGCGCGCGCTTCTATTTAAACTAAATTGATGAGGTAATTGGAAACTGTTTTCAGCGATGAATTTCTTCCATTTTTGTTCACACAAGTTCAGATAAGCAAGCCATTTTTCTAAGCAAGCCATTTTTCTAAGCAAGCCATTTTTCTAAGCAAGCCATTAGACAAATAAGCCATTTCTTTTTTACTGTTCTTTATTTGAAGTTAAAAGTCTGGTTTTGACAAAAACGACACGACCGTGAATTCCCGTGTCTAATTAATATTCCTCGACCAACAATCCAAGAGCACATGCACAAGGGTGAATATTCCTGGTTCTAGCAGAATAGTGTAGCTTGCCACATCGCTAAGTATGTGAAAGAATGGTTTAGAAAACCAGATTTCAGTTTTGGAGTGGTCTGGTGGACTCTCCTGACCTAAGTTCGATTGAGAACCTCTGGAAATTTCTGAAGATGAAAGTCTCTGAAAATAAGTCAGGCTCCCACGAAGGTCTTTGTTCTGTTGTAAAAATAGTTTGACACTCCGAAATGGCACTGGAATTGTGCCAAAACCTTGTCATATCATTGCCCGACAGGATCAAAGTAATCACTAATGCCAAGGGGGCAAGGGAAGTCCCACTAAATACTAAACCCACATTAGGATTACTAACCCACATTTTCTTTTCTCATCCTCTTTACTTGCATGTCTGTGTTGTTTGCATGGTATGACCGTGTTTCTCTTTGAGTTAAGAGTGTTTGCATGGTTTGTAAGCGTTCTTATTTTACTTCTTTTCATCTTTCACCCCTTTCCTATTCTCTTCGAATATTTTTCCGACTTGTCGGCAGTGGCCGGCGGATGATGATGAGTCTCTCTCTCTTTTTGTGAATGAATGTTAACCCACGAATGATAGATTGTGCTACTTACTTAACCCCTTATTCTCTTCTTTTAACCCCCTGCTCTCTTCTTTCTCCCGGGCTAACCTTAGAGTGGATCTTAGGGTCTTTGTTAGCCTTGGCTTCTGTAGATCTGTAGAACTTTGATTCCACACCATTTCCGTGCCTGTGCCCTCATTTCCATTTCCGTGCCTTCATTTCCATTTCCATTCCTTCATTTCCATTTCCATTTCCATTTCCATTCCTTCATTTCCATTTCCATTTCCATTCCTTCATTTCCATTTCCATTTCCGTGCCTTCATTTCCATTTCCATTTCCGTGCCTTCATTTCCATTTCCATTTCCGTGCCTTCATTTCCATTTCCGTGCCTTCATTTCCATTTCCATTTCCGTGCCTTCATTTCCATTTCCATTTCCGTGCCTTCATTTCCATTTCCATTTCCGTGCCTTCATTTCCATTCATTTCCGTGCCTTCATTTCCATTTCCGTGCCTTCATTTCCATTTCCATTTCCGTGCCTTCATTTCCATTTCCATTTCCGTGCCTTCATTTCCATTTCCATTTCCGTGCCTTCATTTCCATTTCCATTTCCGTGCCTTCATTTCCATTTCCATTTCCGTGCCTTCATTTCCATTCCATTTCCGTGCCTTCATTTCCATTTCCATTTCCGTGCCTTCATTTCCATTTCCATTTCGGTGCCTTCATTTCCATTTCCATTTCCGTGCCTTCATTTCCATTTCCATTCCGTGCCTTCATTTCCATTTCCATTTCCGTGCCTTCATTTCCATTTCCATTTCCGTGCCTTCATTTCCATTTCCATTTCCGTGCCTTCATTTCCATTTCCATTTCCGTGCCTTCATTTCCATTTCCATTTCCGTGCCTTCATTTCCATTTCCATTTCCGTGCCTTCATTTCCATTTCCATTTCCGTGCCTTCATTCCATTTCCATTTCCGTGCCTTCATTTCCATTTCCATTTCCGTGCCTTCATTTCCATTTCCATTTCCGTGCCTCCATTTCCATTTCCTCCATTTCCATTTCCGTGCCTCCATTTCCATTTCCGTGCCTCCATTTCCATTTCCGTGCCTCCATTTCCATTTCCTCCATTTCCATTTCCGTGCCTCCATTTCCATTTCCGTGCCTCCATTTCCATTTCCGTGCCTCCATTTCCATTTCCGTGCCTCCATTTCCACTTCCGTGCCTTCATTTCCACTTCCGTGCCTTCATTTCCACTTCCGTGCCTTCATTTCCACTTCTGTGCCTTCATTTCCATTTCTGTGCCTTTATTTCTATTTCTGTGCCTTTATTTCTATTTCTGTGCCTTCATTTCTATTTCTGTGCCTTCATTTCTATACTATTTCTGTGCCGGTATGCCAACCCCGACTTAAATTTGAGCAAATCTAGTTTCAGAGTTTGGAATGGCTCTTTGAGTGTTCTATCCCGGTGTTGGACTACCTCGAGACGCGGTTTCTTAATTAACTTAAAATTTTTTTTGAAAGAATGAAAACTATTCTATGTGAAGTAGAGAGTACTAGAAACCAATTATCTCCGTCACTCGGCCAACTCAAGAGGAGGGGCAACAAACCTGACCCCTGTGAAATGAGAAATCATCGCACGGAAAGGTTGAAAAATTATAATAAATTTAACGTAGAATATACAATTTGGCCCTTAAGCTTTTGACTTCACTGAATTCTCATTAATCAAAAGGTAACACACACAATATCGTAAGAAGAAGTTGACACACTTAATTGAACAATAGCTGCACTACAATATCCCAAGTATAAATGTTAAAAAGCGTAGAACACAAAGAATTATAGGAAAATGTGAAGATTAAAGAAATAAGGCAGACGATATTAAATCCCAAGGAGTAAAAAGTTATACGACTTTAAAATATTTTTTTTTTCTTTTCTTAGTAAACAGAATTACAAGAGATATATTTTTAATATCAAAGCTTAAATGATTCCGTAAGCAGAATCTTACCAACAAAGAATAAAAAAATTAAATTGTAAAGAGTTTTGTCGCCAATTTCTTTATTAACCCCTTACCTGCGCTATTTTGGCGCCATACATATGTTTTTATATATAGGCCCTCCTAGGAAGAAGTGACAAAGCGACAAAGGTAAAAAACGCCAGAAAACGCAGTTAAAGTTGTTTCAAATTTAAATTGACAATTTTTAAACTCTTGAAAATATTTCGTCTTAATATCTTCAAAATTTATGTCGCTTTCAAATTTGATACAACTTTAACTTGTGTTTTTGGCGTTTTTTTACTTTGGTCGCTTAGCCACTTCTTCCTAGGAGGGCCTCATATGGCTAAGAGTTTTCTGCAGTTTCGGAGTTAATAGAAAAGATTAAAATTTTGCAATTAAATTTTTGGCCAAGATGATTTAGCTTGAAATTTTTTTATTATATCTTTTCCTTTATATATAAAAAAGTGTGATTCTATCTTCAAAATGTATTCATTAGCGGAGACATTTGTGTTTAGTTCTTGACACATACCGAGTTACATTTGAAACTATATTTCATAAAATTTGTTAAATAGGTCTAAAATATTCCATATCTCCCAATCGAATAGGAGTCAGGTTCGTTTATACAAAAGTAAATAGACACCTTCGGTTTTTTCCATAGTTTATCTGATAATGGTCATTAAATAATAAGAGATTTATTGAATCAATATTTAGAATCGTGTTACTTTCTCTTTTGCATTATGTAAAGGTAACACGTTCTGGTATTCCAGTGATGAGCTTTGCCATTTGTTCTTGAGAACAATCATCAGTGTGTATTTTTGTCAACCTTCTGTATAATAATAAAGTAATTTTATCAAAATGAACAGAAAATTATAATTTAGTTCATTAAATCATGCAAGGATACTTTCAGAAACGATGATAACCATGATATGCATACCATAATGCTCTGAATCTCAAAGATAAATATGATAGAACGTCTTTATTGCAAGGCATTCTTAGCTCTGTATCATAATTTGAGAATGTTTTGGGAGCATGTTTAACCAGAAAACATCGCTTCAGTTATAAAAAAAATAGAAAACTTCATGATTTATGTAAATACACAAGTACAAAACTAAAAGGTATTTCTATTTCCATATTAAAAAAATGGCTTAGGAAGTCATCATCAGTGCAAAAGATAATTTCATAAAAGATATTGAAATTGTACAGGGTGATCGGAAAGTCGCGCAACCCGCATCAAGGGTAAATCACAAAAGGTGCTGGAAATGACCACCATTCTCCCTTCAGTATGCAGTTACTCGTTTTATGTTTGCCGAGACACTATGAAGTGTGGGCTGTTCAATGCTGGCAACACGCTTTTCCCTTTATGAGCCCCAAAGAAAACAATCAGGTGGTGATAAATCTAGTGATCGTAGTGACCAGAGGTTTTTTGAAATGATCATCTCACCGAAGAATTCTCTCAACATTCCCATGGTTGCTTTAGTAGTGGTAGCCGTTGGCTCCATTCTGCTGAAACCAGTAGTCCCATTCATCGTCTTTAAGTAGCGTAATAAACTGTCTCACCAGCTCTTGGTATCGTTCTGTATTTAATGTTTCAGTAAAGAACATACTGTAGGTCCAATTAACCGTCGACGGGAGATCGCGCACCAAAGTGACGAAACACCAACCTTTTTGGAATGTAGAGGCCCCTCATGAATGGTGTGTGGATTTTCAGAACTCCATATTCTGTTGTTCTGACTATTAATATACCCACTGAGGTGAAACCATGCCTCGTCCGTAAAAAAAAACTATCCAAAATACCTACTCCATTCTGGATAAAATTACAGAACCACTGGCAGTAACGAACCCGCTTCTCAACATCATTTGCATTAAGTTCTTGAACAACTTGAACTCGGTAATCATGGAGTTTCAGCTTACTCGTTACTTTTTGTACACTTCCATACAGTGGCGGTCCTAGCTTACATGACGCCCTGGGCGAACCTCACCTTCAGCGCCCCCCCCCCCTGTTCGCCAACACACACACATTCGAATCCCCCCAAAATAAAGGACAGACATAACTCTTTCACAAAATAACTTTTTATTGGACTAATTGTTGGAACTTCAGAACCAAAACAAAGACTCAAATTTCTGAATTTTACAAATCCTTCATCACGTAAATAGAATAACTCACTTAAGAGAATGTAATTATGATACTATGAACAGGAAAAATACAAATTAAATTGCACAACTGCCATAAATAAACTAGAGAATCAAATTTCTAAATTGTACAAATGCTCTATCACATAAATAGAATAAGACACTTAAGAGAGGGTAATTATTATGCTACACTTTGAACAAGAAACAAAATAAATTGCACCACAGCACAACTGCCATCTAAAGCCTGACTCTTCTTACCTTCCTTGATGCAAAGTCATGAATTAAATCATCATATGAAATCTGCTCAGCAATTGTATGATTTATACTGATGATGGCCAGACCGGTAAGGCGTTCCTGTGACATAGTTGACCTCAGGTAGGATTTGATGAGCTTCAGCTTTGAAAAGCTCCTCTCTGCTTCAGCAACAGTGACTGGAAGAATAAGACCAATTCTGAGAGCAGTCCACAAATTTGGATATATTTCAGAGAGCTCCCTTTCATGGATAAATGTCAGCAGTTCAAGCAAGGATATGGTCTTTGATGGCAAGTCAGGCAAGTTCTTCAGCTCCTGTGCAAGCTCTCTGCCATCCAAGTCAGATTGTCCCTTAAAGTGTAGTGTAGTACTAAGGTTCACACATTGTTCTGTCAGCTCCTCAAATGTGAGATTTTGGAATGTGTCAGCACTCCAAACTTCTCTCCCACAATTTCCAACGTGGAAAATCTTTCCTGAATGGCTGATGTTGCAGCATCAACCACTGCATTGAAAAATGTCACCTCCAGCTTCTTCAAAGCATCAATCAAGGGCTCATCAGATGCTTCATAGGAGAAGTGCCGCTTTGTGGACCTCAGCCGTTTTTGTTTTAACACAGCCTCCACATTCATTTGTTCACAGATATCTGTGGCTGCCATTTGTGCAGCCACAAAACCTGTTGCCCTGTAATTGCGGAGACCTCTCTCTGTTTTTTTTAGGAGATTTACTGCAACATCAACGTGCATGCTAGGAGACTGCATCTGCTTGCTCACATGCTGAATTTGGCACAACAGGTCATGCCACACCACTGAACAAATGGCGAAGCGGTATGACCCAACCTCCTCTGACAGAGATTGAGCCTCGACCTTTATTACAGAGTCTTTGGTGTGGTCCCTCACCTCGATCAGTGCATCTCTCACTGCAGCTGCCTGATATCTCAGGGGCTCCACACTCTTGATCTTGCTTTCCCACCTTGTATCAGACCACATCTTCAATGTGATGTTCACATGTTTTTTCAAAATGGCCCATCGTTGTGTGGAGGCTGAAAACAAGTTGTAAAGCTTCTGCAAGATGCCAAAGTAACTTGTGGCATCAATAGATCCCTTAGCAGCATCGGCCACAAGCAAATTCAGAGAATGAGCCCCACATGGAACAAACAGAGCTCTGGGATTAATTTCTAGGAGCCTGGATTGAACACCCTTGTTTTTTCCCCTCATGTTGGCCCCGTTGTCGTATGATTGTCCTCTACAGTCCATGAAAGGAACTTTTAGCTCCTCCAGTCTCTTCAGAATCAGAGATGCCAAATGTTGACCAGTGGACTCCTCTGCCTCCAAAAACCCCATGAAATGTTCCTTTATATGGGGCTTCCCCTCCAGTGACACAACCCGAATCACAACTGACTGACAACTGTTCAGTGTGGCTGATATCTGGAGTGCAATCTAGAATTATTGAAAAAAACTTTGATTGTTTGATGTCGCTCACCATTGCTGAAATGGTCTTGCTGCTCGACAAATCAATGAGTTCGTTTTGTATGTGGTGGCCGAGGTAGCTGGTGTGACTGGAGGTCCCTTTTTGGACACGGTTAATGTGCTCTTGCATTATAGGATCAAATTGTGCCATCAGTTCAACTTCTTTCAGAAAATTGCCATTTGATGGTGAGAACAATTTTTCTGTATGTCCCCTTAGTGCCAAATTCCTAACTGCCAGAGAATGCACAATAGCAGTGAGACGTGTCAGCACCGCTCTCCATCTCAACTTCTCAGCCTCCAGAAGTGCCATCTCCTGCTTGTCAATGGTCTCCCCCTTTCTCATCCTCACTGCCAGTTCTTTCCAGATTTTCATAGAATTTAGGTGTTCTGAACTGTTGTCATGTGATGTGAGCAATGAGCTTGCATGCTTCCAGTCCGAGAGTCCCAAACTTGTTAAATTTATTTTCCTCTTGGAAAATAATGTACAACAGAAACAGAAAAGGCTGTTGTTTTTTAAGGAATAGACCAACCAACTTCTGGTTATATTTTCCCCACTAACCATGACTTCCTGAAGTATTGATGGTGGAAACTTCTTCCGTCACTGTCGTTTCTAGGGAATACAAAGTCAGATGGTACTTGACTTGGTCCCCTGGAAACCAGTTGTGTCCGAATTCTCTCAGTCAGAACTGAAGGCCAGTTAGCAGGGTCGGTGGACAGAGACTCATCCTCAGGAGGCGATTCTGCTCCAGGCATTTCTAATAGAAAGAACAAGAGCATTACTCATTAGTATACACACCTAAGTTAGATAACACATTATTCACAGCACTTTGTTATGTGGTGGTGTTATGGAATTATGGTGGTGAAACACCACACATACCCAGTAACCCAGACCCAGTGATAATAACATTATAATTTATAACTGTTTGCAAAATGCTTTGCAGGGATGCACACACATACACATACACACACACTCACAGACATATGTGCACACAAACTCACCTGAAGAGTCCTGCCGGGGAGAAGTAGAAGCAAATGGGTCTTCATCCTCAGGATCAGACTGCATTTGTGGAGACATATGTGAGGCTGAGGAGGGTAGATGGCTCCTCAGCCTCAATAATGGCAGAAGTAGACGGCTTCTCATCCTGGCTAGTGGCAGAGGGTGTTCCAAAATATTTCAAAAGTGCCCCTGCAAATAGTAAAATAGAACATAACAGACCAATGCATGAATAGGCTAGTACAATTAATTTAACATGTTATTAAGCACAATTTATTAAACTTTTAGAATAGGAAACAAATGAATAATACAACCTCCTTGGTTAATGGCTAATTATATACATAATAGTACACTTCAAATGACTCAGAAAGCTATATCACAAAATAGCAGTGAAGAGTAGATGACATAGCTCTATACCTTTATCTTTTGCTCGTTTCTCCTCTTCTTCTTTCCTCTTTTTTTCTAAACTGAGCACCTGATAGCTTTGACCTCTTCTTATCCATTTGCGGTTATTTGACAGACCTTAGTGGCTTAGTGTGAAGATTCGTTCTGTAATAAATAATATACATTTCACTATTTAACCAAACCCAGAAAAATAACATTACATATGTTAAAGTATGGGCCTTTATTCCCAATAATATTAATCTGGAAGCATTTTGCATTGTTTAGGTCTTTTATGGGAAGGTTTATGGAAAATGCAATAGATGGTTTTTTATTAATAAAAATATATTTATTGATCTTTTATTATTTATTTTATTTTATTTTTTATTTTTATTTATTTCTTTATTCTTATTTTTATTTTTATTTTTTTTGCAGGCGCTCATGCCGCCCCTCCACAAATGCCGCCCTGTGCGGCTGCCCATATTGCCCATATGAGGAACCGCCACTGCTTCCATATCACATATGAATTTGTTGTCTTAATTTTCTTAGAGACTTTCATGGAGAATTCTACAGCAAATATTGTCTCACCTCATTCTAACGTATCATACAGTAGGAAGGCGTACGGTCTTGGTGTCGTCCTGTTCTTAAACTAAGCTAGGCTTAAGGTAGCCTACCTCTCAATACATTATGAAACTAAGCTAAGCTTAAAGTAGCCTACCTCTCAATACATTATTAAACTAAACTAAGCTAGCCTACCTCTCAATACATAAACTAAGCTAAGGTAGCCTACTATCAATTATACTAAGCTAAGCTTATGCTAGCCTAGCATTTAATCAAAACTTGATATGGGCTACGCGACTTTCCGATCACCTGTTACATTCATTTATTTTGGTGTAAAGTAGAAATTCTTAATTTTTGATGTAAAATGCCAAAATTAAAAACTCCAAGTATCTCGATAATTATTTTTAATTAAGGAATCCTAAAACTGTTTTTTTTAGGTATTTCTCTTAAAATATCAAGTATTTAAATGAAGCAGAAATTCATTAACTAAAACGAAAGGAGCAAATTAAAACCAAATATTGTAATTATCAGTAAAAAAAAAAAATTGTTTCTACAACTTGTTTCAAGAAATATTCAAGAAAGTTATACGGGGTGATCCAATTAAAACCACCCAGTATAATAGTAATATTCTCTGGGTTGCGTTTCAAGTGGATCACCCTGCATTTGTAAATTTCTTTTTTAGGATTGAAAATATCCGCCCATACCCATCGAATAGATAAGACCACAACATCGATATTAAAAACCAGCAACCTAACCTAATTTAATCTAACCTACGATATACAGGGTGTTCCAGAAGTCCCTTTACCCCCCCCCTTACCCTCACCCTATTCTAGTATGAAAAGATTCGGGGGTAATGGAATATGAACACCCTGTACTTATCGATAGCATGTCGAGTCGATCAAATGTGATTCTGGAAAATTTTGCAAGCGTTTTAATTAAAAGAATGGAAGGAATTTACTCCCTAATAAATGTATTATTTAATCCTAATTAATTTCCCCCCTCCCCCGCCCCACCAAAAAAAAAACCATTTACTTCCTAAAGCGACTCTTTTGCATAGATTTCATTAAAGGAATTTTTTCCTAACATGTACATATTCCTACTTCATACCTATATTAATGTTTATTTAATGAGTTTATTATACAGTCCACCCTTCAAATTAGAATCTGTTATGGATATGATTTTACTCCTATGTAAGCAGTGTACCGAATCGAGAATTCCAGAGAGGATATTATTATTATTATTATTATTATTATCATCATCACAAAAACATTAACTTCCCAGAGGAACCAACTTCATATTAAAAATAATAAAATGAAATTATGTAATTTATCTAAGCCTAATGATATTTATTTGCCTCATTTATTCAGTAAATACAATACCACCCTCGGCGTGAAAGAGTACCATGTTGATCGCTCCCCCGCTGAAGCACTCCTTGGTATTATCATTAAACTGACTGTTATTTACTGACCTACAGTTAGGGTGGCCATTATGCAATCGTTGAAAAAGGGGATGCATTTATGAAAATTTTTAATTTGGTGTAAATGCTTTTTTTAAAACAAATTTACTGCAATACCTACGCAATTTTATAACTAAATGAACGAAACCATATTTTAAATTACGTTTGTGATATCAAAGCCATTTTTTTCTTCGTTAGAGGACAGTCATGAAATCATAAAAAAGAGGACTGTCCGATTTAATACCGGTCGTCTGGCCACCCTTCCAACAACGGTAAACCAGTCCTCGAGTGTGTACAGTAGAACTATAATACAATTATAATGTTTTGTTACTCTTAGCGCACTGTAAAGGCCAATGATTTCTATGATTATGAAGAGTGGTTCGTGTAGGCTATACATGATAAAAAGTAATGGGGGTTACATTACACTTGGAAAACATGAAGCCACTTGGCCTTATCGAGGTTATCGAAGTTACATTACATTACATTTGGAATACATTAAGTTACTTAGAATGCGATAGAATGCGTATAGTGGTGTCCAATACACATCGTGTCTTAGAACAATACTTTTCAACCATTTTTTTTTAACCATACAACGGACGTTTTGGAACTAGCAGAGTATCACTCTGAATGCAAATGATGTTACCCAGTAGCTGTACGTAATACTAAATTAATGGCACACTCTACGACAAGGGAAACAAGTAATACGAATGACGTTGAACATAAACGGAAAATCAAGACTAACAAATAAATTCCTACTGAATGAACAAAAACAGCGGAACTTATTGTCGATGAGGAGTTATATGAACCCAACGGTAGAAGAAAAATGCTTGGGTTGAAGATTAACAAGTAGGGGATATTTGGGTCATGTGACGTAAAGAATTAGTATGGCGAAAAGAAATATGAATGAATCGTATTTACTTTGAGTATGAAACCAGGAAAATAAGACGACATATCTAGCATTGGTTAATAGAGCTCCAAACCATACTTTCTCACGTTTACCGAGTTCTCATTTTAGCAGTGAACATCTGTTGAAACGGTGCCTGTATCTTGCGCACCACTTAGTAACATCCGAATCATGTTAATTTTGAGAATGTATTGCGAGTAAATTTTCATATTAAAGATTGTGTCGACAGCTTATTACATCATTTTTATGCTAGAATGAGCAAACGAAGGTGTACTGAACGCTACTCTGCTCATATATAATTCTTATAATATTCCTTTAGTAACACGCTTGCAGGACAGTTGTAGTTTGTCTTGTCGAAGCAAAAATATTCTTTCTAGGAGGAGAATATATCTGTTCTTTAATCATAACACTTAATTTTTTAACGGATTTTTTTTTTAATTTAACCACACCAATAATTTTATACTTTGGTGCTAAAGTTTTGACTGATTGAGACGCCATCTTGTATTTGTTTAATTGGGATCCTTTTATATTATGTATATATTTTTTTTTTAATTAGAGAGAGAATACGTCTTACAACTGTTTTTAGCTCATTTTAATTCGCATTTATAAATACCAATTATATGACATAATTCTGTCTTCATTCCTTAACTTTTGTCCACATTTAGTAGTAGAAAAAAAGAAATACCTTAGATTCTTGTCGTAAAGTATAACAGATGGTCTCTTACCCTTACCTGGCACAAAACACACACACACAGAGAACTTGTATAAACAGGTTGCAGTAATGTATCAAAGTTTCCCACGAGCTGCTCATCTTCCTCTTATCTCAGTTCAGGTACCAACGTTACGAGAAAAACTTTCAGAAGTTATTCCTCATTTTGTTAGAGAGAGTTCATTTTTAAAATTTATTCTAAACTTTCAACCAATAATTATTTATCATCACTTATGTTCTCTATCACTTTTTTTGTTAACCAATCGAGGACATCTAATATGTACTAAGGTCTGATATTTTGACATAAATAGGCCTGTTTATATCCAAGTCGCCTTTTTAATTGTACAGTTGCCCACATATGTAATGTTCTCGCCTCACAGACGACTCCGTACATGTGGCAACGCCACAGTGATAGTCAAGGTACCCCAACTAGGGGAAGGTAGGGTGGAGGGGAACAACCGAGTCCAACAACATATAACACAGACAATATATACCTAAAGGACAATTGAATGTGCAGTCATTGACATACAGGTAATTATATTGTAATGTTTGTGTTCATAAAGCTGAACAATTAATATGATCGTATACAGCATTGAACTCCATGTAGCTTACCAGTTTTATACAGTTATAAGGTTCCGTTATGATTACTGCAAGTCTATATGAACAGCTACTACAATAACTTTTTATATACTAGCGAATTTGAACCAAAAATAGACATTACACAACCAATTACAATTACATTACAATAGTTTATAATATTTAGAGATTAGCTAATCGAGAAAATGCAAATTTATGGACAACTTAACTTGTTATGCTTTGCCATTTTTGTGAATTTTAAATATGTTTATACAATTACACTTTAAAATGAGTATAAATTATTTATCAGTGTTTTTTGGTGTTCAATTTTCTGTAAAGATAGATTTTGTTTTGTAATGAAAATTTTAAAACTTCAAATAATCAGTAAGAGAATCGGCTAAATTTGGCGGATCACCTGAAGATCAGGGCCCCCAGCCTTCGTTAGTTAGCTTTATAAGGCTAACTAACGAAAATATCACAACTTAACCTAACCAGTCGTCAAGGGCGTACACTCCGTACAGTTGACCTAACGAGTGGTTAAGTCGTGATATTTTCGTTAGTTAGTCTTAAGCTAACTAACGAAGGCTGGGGGCCCTGATCTTCAGGTGATCCAATTTGGCCGATGCCAATGCCTAAAAAATGGCCGATTCTGCCAATGCCAATGAATCAGTACACCACTAGTTTTTATTGATTTCGCTAATTTGAGGGCCAGGTTCTTTACTGGTAAATATACTATTCAATTTGATGTATTAACATGTTTTATAGATTTAATAACTCGCACACATTTATACTCTCATGTAATCGCAAGTTTCTTTAAAAATATCTTATTTGTTAAACTTGAATACAAAAATGTCTCCTCTTCTAATTTGTTTTACAGATAAGATAGTATAATGGCTCCAAATAAAAAAAATTCATACAAGAATAGATTGAAAATTATTGTTCTCCAAAAAGAAAGCGACGCTCAAAGACAAATAGCCGCTAAAGCTGGAGTATCATTGTCTACTATTTCCAAAACACTTTCTTACCACTCACAAACTGGGGATGTGGAGAACAAAACAGGTTGAGGATGGAAGCTAAAAACAGGTAAAAAGGATGATGAGTATATGATAATGATGAGCAAACGTAATAGAAAGAAAACTGGTGGGTGGCGAAGGGGAATGAGGGAGTGCGAAGGTTGGTTGTGTAATGTCTATTTTTGGTTCAAATTCACTACTATATAAAAAGTTGTATTGTGGTAGCTATTCATATAGACGTGCAGTAATCATAATGGAACCTTATCTATGCTAATAATTGTGACGGTCGAACTGCATGCGAACTTACTTACTTACTTTGTTTCTTATGGCCGGCCAAACCACTGGCCATATTTGGATGAGACTTGGGGGATAGGGGTAACTGAGACCGGGGAAGAACATAGGCAATGTGGTATCGGTCTCCGAGGTTATCTGAGGCCGCTGGAGGCCTCTGTATTCCGGATTGGTTGATAGTTGGTGACGACATAGACACGTCATAAAAGATAGTGACAAAATGGGCGGAGCTCTAGCATATATATATATATCCTGGGAGGTACCTCATTTTTTTTAGAGGTGGGGCCACCAGCTTGACCTCCGTGTGAAGAGAGACCAACGCAAGAAACAACAAGGTTCATGAGGTGTATATATATCGAAACCTACGGTAAAATTGAATGCCCGGTTAGGTCAACTGTACACCCTTAACGATTGGTTAGGTTACGTCGTGATATTCTCGTTAAAACTAACGAAAATATCACGACATAACCTAATCAATCGTCAAGGGCGTACAATTAACCTAACCGGTCATTCAATTACTCTAATCGGGCATTCAGTTGACCTAACCGGGCATATATATATATATACACACACACCTTGTTTGGGGTCCGTATGTCGGTCTTTCTTCACACGAAGGTCAAGCTGGTGGCCCCGCCTCTAATCCTGGCTTGGTGGAGGAGCGAGTTGCTCTTGCGCTCTTCATCGTACATAGCCAGGTACACCCGGCTCATCTGGTACTGTCCTGAGCCAGGCATCTAGTCTTCTCTTGAAGACTTCAACTTTGACCCCTGTAATGTTTCTGAGGTCCTTTGGGAGCTGTTTGAAAATTCTTGGCCCCCTGACAACCAAGCTATTTTCCTTCAGAGTTGAGGTGGTTCCTTGTCGGGCCTTTAATTTGGGAACACTACACATTCTGCCTTTCCTATTTTCCAGCGTTGTCTGGATGATAATTGGGTTTTGTTCGAGATTTGGGACCAGCTTTTCGATAATTTTCCATATGTAGATTATGGTATACTTCTCTCTTCTTTCCAGGGAGCACAGATTTAGTTTGCGTAGTCTTTCCCAGTAATTGAGTTCTTTGCAGCCATCAATCTTTGCTGTGAAATGTGTGTGCGTTTCTTCTAGTTTATTAATTTTTTCCTTTTTATATGGGGACGTCAAAACTGAGCCGTATTCAAGTTTTGGTATGATCAGTGTTCTCAGCAGGGGAATCATTACCGTCTTGTCCCTCCTTTTGAACGTTCTTAGTACCTGTCCCGCGACTCTTTTTGCTTTGTTTATTGCTATCTGATTTTGTGTCTCGAATTTGGCATCATCGGTTATTATTACCCCCAAGTCGACCGTTTTCGTGCTTCTCTGAATTTCTTGACTATCCGGAGCATAATATGCAGTCTTTTTAAGTTCCTCATTTCTACCATATCTCAAGAGTTGAAATTTCTCGGTGTTAAATGTCATATTGTTGTCTTCTGACCATTTGTATATTTTGTTTGTCTCTCTCTGCAAGGCCTCTACTTCGTTTGCATCGCTGATTTTTCTGCTGATCTTTGTATCGTCCGCAAATGATGTTACTCTACTGTTGCTGTTTATTTCACTGTCTATATCTGCTAGCACGATAATGAACAGGAGTGGGGCCAGTACTGTACCTTGTGGTACTGAGCTGCGTACTTCTGATTCTGATGATGATACACCTTGAATTTTGACCACCTGTAGTCGAATTTTGAGGAAGTTGTAGATCCATTTTCCCACTTTGCCTGTTATTCCATATGTTTCATTTTATGTGCTATTATACCATGATCGCATTGGTCGAAAGCTTTAGCAAAATCCGTGTGTATGACATCATAGTTTTCATTGCCTTCAAGTGCATCTAGGATATTGTTATAATGCTCTATAAGTTGTGATAGGCATGATCTTCCTGATCAGAATCTGTGTTGATTTTCGTTGAATCTTTCCAATGTCTCCAAGAAGTCATAGCAAATTTTGGGCAATATATATATATATATATATGCGCCTCGGTGGTGTAGTGGTTAGCGTCGCTGACTACGAATCCATCGGCCCTGGGTTCGAAACCCGGTGACGGCAGCCGGCGTGCAGCAAAATCCAGCTGTTCATCCTTCCACATAATAAAGAAAGTGGTTGTTAGATAAATGGGTACCCTGGGTGGTTAAGACGCTGGGCTGCTGGTGGGGCCTGGTTCGGATTCCACGTTAAACTGTAGGTCTAAGGTGGAGTGAAAAGCTTGACCTTCGTCAGAATGAAGAATTCGGGTGGAAGCTAACCAAAGGGGTTATATATATATATATATATATATATATATATATATATATATATATATATATAGCGTTCAACTTCCACCCGGGCAACGCCGGATCGCTCCGCTAGTTACTGTATAAGACTAGTAAACTACATGGAATTCAACGTTGTTCACGATCATATTAATTGTTTATCTTTATGAATAGAGACATTACAATATAATTACCTGTATGTCAATGAACGCACAATCAATTGTCCTTTAGATATACAGTATATGTCTGTGTTATACGTTGTCCCCCCTCCACCCGACCAATCCCCCAGTTGGGGTACCTTGACTATCACTGCGGCGTTGCCACATGTACGGAGTCGTCTGTGAGGCGAGGAACATTACATATGCGGCAACTGTACATAATTATTTCATACTAAAAGATATTTCTGGAAAAAGCATTATAATTCTGATATCACAAGGTACGGTCACAGAAGGTGGTTGTGAAATTTTAGTGCAATGAGATGAAAACTTCACAAATGTCCTCCTGCGACTGTACTTTTATTAAATTTTTATAATACTCAGCTGACCACCTCTGGTTAGTCTTACGCGCCTCTTAATTGCGTAAATTGCATTCACAATGAAATTAAATGTATATCCAGTGTAAATAATTGCAGTACTGTAGGATTAAGAGATAATTTTTTTATTTATTTATCACGAAACCAACGTTTTGGGGGGGGGGGGTCTTATAATTTTTTAATTATCAAAATCCGCAATACATAACCATTGTCCTCATCCTCAACACTCAAGAGAAATGGGATAAATAAAAAACTTGGGCACTACTCGCTACTTTCAGTTGATAAATTTTCAGTATTTGGTATTTTTTAGATACTTATTACAGTTTCTATTACAGGGTTGAGCACCGCCTCGGTGGTGGTGTGGTCAGCGTCTCTGACTACGAATCCATCGGCCCCGGGATCGAGACCCGCAGCAAAACCCAGCTGTTCATCCTTCCGCACAATAAAGAAAGTGGTTGGTAGATAAATGGGTACCCTGGGTGTCCTAGTGGTTAAGACGCCGGGCTGCTGGTGGGGTGTGGTTCAGATTCCACGTTAAACTGTAGATATAAGGTGGAGTGAAAAGCTTGACCTTCATCAGAATGAACAATTCGGGCGGAAGCTAACCAAAGGTGTATGTATATTCGTTCATAATAAACTTCGAAAGATCAATATCACTGTTTTTACGATCTCTTTGACTTTAGATTTTAAAACTTCCCCCAATTGTTTTTTTTTCTGTAATGGCTTCTCTTTATGTTCATTCTCGTTTCTCTTTTGTTTTCTTCTTTTTTCCTTTGTCAAATTCTTCAGTTTTGCTTTACATCTGCATCTATACATTGTACCCAATATCATCCCTTTTTAACCCTTAACTGCGTGATTTTTTTCGTGTTACATAGTTATCCCTGATACACCAGGCATTAAAGAATGAAGTCTCTTTCTGCTTGAAATTCGTATCTTCCTCCTTTTTCTGCATATATTGTTCAAATATCTTTTTAGTGTCGTATTCAATTCATTTCAAACTTTTTCCTCCAAAAAATTTACTGAATCTATGTCGTCTTCATGTCATTTTTAGGTCAAATTTTAATAAATTTAAGCTTAATTCTCTTCCAGATGTATGAATTGATACTGCCTTAATTATGCCATAATTTTCTCTGTATTGCATATATATAACCAAGATGACCTAGAAAACAAAGATAGGGAAACTTGTAATCTTTAATTCCCCACATACTCGTATTATACCATCTCCCAAAATAGCATTTTCGAAATTTGCATCTAAAGTAGGGTATTACGTAACAGTAGATCTTAGAATTCTTCGATGTTATAAAAAGAGCTTTATAATGCAAAGTAGTCTACATGATTGAATCACCCTTAACCCTCTAAGGCCGGAATTTTGTTGTAGGATTAAGTTACGAATGCGTTGTATTTGAAACGTTACCAATTTGTACCAGTCGTCCTGAAAGGGTTAATGTCAATCTCAGTCTCTCGAAGTGAAAATTCAAAATTTAAGGAAAGTTTTTTCATCCTGGGAAAAGGGACTATAGGTTGGGGACTGTCGAATATGTTGTATACGGATGATGCTGCTGTGCTATTTGCTCTCAGCGTGTGTGTGATATGCAAGAGGCTGTTAAGAGTTTTGTGGTGGTGTGCGAGAGAAGAATGTTGAAAGTGAATGTGGGTAAAATGTGTACTGAACGAAAGAGGTACGAGTGCGGATAAAATTAATAGTACCGAGTGAATCAAGGGAGAAAGGTAGTGGGTGCGCTCAAACCGTAAACTGAGTACTATGGGTAGAGATGTTGCGAGATGCTTACATAAAGCTGTGTTAGTACGCAGAAATGGTTGTCTCAGCAAGATTTGGCACGATGTCATACAGCAAATGTTGTGAAATATTTGAGGAAAACGGCATTTAAGTATTAGATTAGCCCAGAAATTCAACAGATCTGAATCTAATCGAAATTTTTTGGTCAATTTTGGATAGACGAACGCAAAAGCTTATAAGACGCCTTCGTGAGTGCTGACTCAGTGATCCAGAAATTATCAACATCATTTGTAAATCATTGGTGGGGTATACAGTATACCAAGACAAGGTGAAAAGGTTTTAAAGCAAAATGGGTATAAATATTCCGCAGAACACACCACCCGAAATTACAAACCAAATACTAATTTTTTGATGTATTGCAATGTTTTAACAGAATTCGGTTTTCTGTGCAAGTGAGCAGGTTTTTAGATCTTTTCTTTTCGAAGAAATATTTATTACGAAAGCTGCTCAATTTCACAAATACGGATAGCAGATTCTGTTAAAACGCCTCAAAATACATCAAATAAATATTTTTTGGTATTTAATTTTCATTTTCTAAATTTATTGTAACCTAACCGCTAAAATTACACTTTCTTACACGCTTACTCTTCTGGTCAGTATATTGCCAATTATAATAGAAAATATTTCGGTTTTTTTCTATAATTACTCTTTCCCTCAGTTCGGACATAAACGAGTTTTTAATACCACACCGTGATTTGCAAATAAATTCAAAGCTTTATCTTCGTCTAAAGCAACAAGACGAATTAAGTCTTCAAAGTCTACTTCACAACCAGCACAGTTCATGATCACAGAAATGCAAACAATTATTTACTGCCAATTTTGATTAGACAACATATTAAATATTAATTTTTTATCTTATTAATATTCATTTGCACAGCATATGAATTTTTTTACAAGAATTCTGAATATATTGTTTTTCTAAGGTTTAGGTGATGTGTTCTGCAGATATTAACCCAAAAGGGGGGGGGGGTCGCACAAACTACGAGTATTAGAATGAAAATAACTCCCTAGCTTACCTTTATTGCAGTCCTAAAATATAATATACAATACACGCCTCGGTGGTGTAGTGGTTAGCATCACTGATTACGAATCCATCCACCGATTCCCGAGGGCGAAAGCAGTCGGCGCGTAGCTTACCCAGCAATTCATCCTTCCAGGAAAAATAAGTTTTAGATAAACAGGTACCCTGGATGGCCTAGTGGTTAAGATGCTGGGCTACTGATCGGGAGGTCGTGAGATCGAGCCCGAGTAAGGACTTGTCCAAGGTGGAGCAACAAGCTTGACCTTCGTCAAAATGAACAATTTGGACGGAAGCAAAGCCAAGGTTAAGCAAAATTCAATTATATGGTAATGTGTTCTTTTTCTGACCAGTACCGTAGAACATAACTTCATATTTTTAAAATGTGTAGTAAAATTTCATTAAGAATTTCTCGGGGAAATTCTTAAATTCGAGGATAGTGGGCCAGTTGGAGGTGTCTCTGGATTAGTGCTCCCTTATCTAAGTAATTCCAGTGCGAAAAACGGTATTATAAGTAATTTTAAAAAGAAAGTCTCTCAGCACGGTGGCCTCTGCCATTCATCTAGGAAATGATGCAGCGATGGAATGATGACTTCTTGTATATAATAAATAAATAAAAATCGTTAAAAAAAGTGCATGGTGCTATGCTTTATTTTCCACTGACCAATAGGCTTCAGATTTCATTCACACCATAACGCGCACTTGTTTCGTGTTATCCAATTACTCAATACTAATTGGATACACGAAATAAGTGTGAATGAAATCTAAAGCTATTCTTTTCATTATACTTTTTGCTACGTTCTATAAATCATCTTTCACAATAACGTTCTGTCAGCAATGGCTGGCGGAGAGAGAGAGAGAGAGAGAGAGAGAGAGAGAGAGAGCACTGCCTACGCTATACTCAGCTATTACTGTTATTCCTGTGTAAAAGCTTTACACGTCTATAAATAATTTTTCATTTACTTTTTCTCTCATTTTTACTTTCTTGGGCTAACCTAAAGTGGATCCCAGGGTCTTTGTAATTTCCAGTGTTGAGAGTAGCGCCGTTACTTTTTTAGTAGCTCTAGCGGTAACGCAGTTACTTTTTTAGTAGCCCTAGCGGTAACGCAGTTACTTTTTTAGTAGCCCTAGCGGTAACGCCGTTACTTTCGAGTAGCCCTAGCGGTAACGCCGTTACTTTCGAGTAGCCCTAGCGGTAACGCCGTTACTTTCGAGTAGCTCTAGCGGTAACGCCGTTACTTTCGAGTAGCTCTAGCGGTAACGCCGTTACTTTCGAGTAACTAACATTGTTAAAAAATGTCATCTGGGCACCCTTTTCGAGGAGGAAGCTGAAAGTTCCAAAAATCAGATATTAATGTTGGCAAGCTATAATGGGTGAAACCACTCTGGCGTCAAATTAAGCTGAGAATTAACTGACTTTCATTTCACTTCACATCAGTGTTATTACGAGCTTATCATCATATTTAAAACCATAAACCATTAATTCGTATAAAGTTGATTGTGGGGTAGAATTATATCCTTTTGGTTGGTTTAAAATAAGAAAAAAATTACCAATATATTTAGGCCTATAACGAAACCTATACACAGTTGATGAAAGTTATAAATCATATGTTAAGATCAACTGTCCGATATATTGTTAAAAGGTAACGATGCGATTTTACCCTCAACAGTCATATACGTATAAACAACAATTTCCCCTTTTTCTTCTACGTGTTTACATATAATTTCCTGCCTTTAAAATCAGGCACTCTCATTTACAACCTATTCCTTTTGAAGAGCTCAATACTTTTTGTCTATAGGACGACTACGTGAATGAATATGAAATACGAAGCGAAAGAGATAAACAAGAATGAATAAAGAAAAAAAAAGAAATAAATTGGAATATATATACATATATATACACACGTGTATATAAAAAAATACTCCATATCTAAACTCATAAAATTAAACAAATATGCTAATACGTATTAAACTGGAGCGAGTACAAGGGAAAACTAGCACTAAATGGATAGAAAGGTTTAAAAACTAAGTAAAATAAAGAGAAAAGAATGATAAATAGAGAAGAAAATGAATAACAAAAGGAAAAAAGTATATTATTGCCTTCAGATGTCATGGGAAATGAAGTCAGCGTTTTTAATATAGAGGATATACAGTATATATTCTATTGTTTCACGTTTAAGTCCAGCATCTGTCTCGCGTAGGCTTTCCTTGTGAAATATTAAACAAGATGTCTGCTTTATTGCTCACACTAAGGGAGAACAAGAGCTTCAAATTTATTTTACACGCTCTACGCACATTCCTGTTTTGGATTATGGGAAAATTTTGAGGAAAACATTTTATGAGGACTGCATTTTTTATTATATATATATATATACTCCCTCGTAATCCGAACTAGTTTCTTTGTTGCTCGAGTATTTGAAGTAGATTGAATGAATTACGGTTATTGAAAATATGCATTTGTAGAGAGTCGTTTGAAGTTCAACTTAACTTCAATTAACCTTTCTATTCTAGCAATTCAAACAGTTGCAGGAACCTGACTTACAGGAAACAATAACAAAAGTTAAAGTGATAGTGTAAGCACACATACGAGACGCATGATGTACAGGGTGTCCCAGAATTAACTATCTATTTCAATGAAATCGGACAAATTTTTAAAAAACACACTTTTATTTATGTTTATCATGTTTAATATGTGTTAAAAATGTATAAATTTCTAAATTTTTTTCAGAATTTTATTTTCATAAATATTTCATTATCTGGTACAATGAAAGACCGTCTGAAGTCACAGAATGGCAAAGAGACTCTCCAAAAGTTAACGTGTGGCTTGGAATGACCAAATCCAAAATTTATGGCCCATTCTTCTTTGCGGAAGCAATTGTAACAGGTACCGTCTACCTTGATATGCTTCAGCAGTTTCTCGAACCACAGCTTCTTGATGATGGCATTCTTGATAATGTTGTGTTTCAACAAGATGGAGCACCATGTCATTATGCTCTAATTGTTCGAGAATACCTCAACAGACGCCTTCCGAATCGGTGGATTGGACGTGGAGGACCTCGACCTTGGCCTCCGCGTTCTCCGGATTTGACACCCCTGGATTTCTTTGCATGGGGTTTCATAAAAACAAAGGTTTATCGCCAAAAGATCAATGCTTCTTGTTGAAACACAACATTATCAAGAATGCCATCATCAAGAAGCTGTGGTTCGAGAAACTGCTGAAGCATATCAAGGTAGACGGTACCTGTTACAGTTGCTTCCGCAAAGAAGAATGGGCCATAAATTTTGGATTTGGTCATTCCAAGCCACACGTTAACTTTTGGAGAGTCTCTTTGCCATTCTATGACTTCAGACGGTCTTTCATTGAACCAGATAATGAAAAAATTATGAAAATAAAATTATGAAAAAATTTAGAAATTTATACATTTTTAACACACATTAAACATGATAAACATAAAAGTGTGTTTTTAAAAAATTTGTCCGATTTCATTGAAATAGTTAATTCTGGGACACCCTGTATAACACGAGATCTCGGCGTAACTTGCATTATAAAATTTTAAATTCACCGTAACCTAATCGTATTTATTTACCCAATATACAAAGTTACCCTAACCTAACTAGTTACTGATAATTTCATACCTTTGGACCTCAGAACCCTCATGTAATTGAGTGCTTCAGACCTCACTTCAATCGGAATGCAGATAAATAAATGCTCGTCTGTGTTCCCTAGTGGTTAAGACGCTGTGCTGCTGCTGGTCGTGAGACTTTGTAATTACAGACTTCCTTGGTGGATCTGGTTCGAATTTTACGTTAAACTGTAGGTCTAAAATGGGGCTAAAAGCTTGACGTTCGTCAGAATAAACAATTCAGGTGGAAACAAAATAAGGTTTTATATATACAGTAGAGTCTCGATAATCCGAGTCTCGGTAATTCAAGCTACGGTTAATACGAGGCCGAATTTAGCTTCTTAGTTTCGAGAAGCTGAAACAACTGGACAGGAAAATGATGCAGAAGTGCTCACAAGCCTAGTTAATAAACTACCAGGGTGTGAAAATACAGAAGGAAGTTACGTAAAAGAATGGATGGACAGTGATATATATCCTTTTTATTTTTTAGTATGCATTGTAATAAACGCATGGATTTTTATTTTTCAGTATACACTGTAATAAACGTCGTATGCAATTGTATGCATTTCTTTATTCCTTATAATTCGAGTTTTCATTAATCCGAGGTGGCTACGGTCCCGTTTAACTCGGATTATCGAGACATATATTAATCAGGTTGTAACAAATTCTGCTCGATTAGAAAATGTACGATAGATAACACTGTGTAACACTGATTCTGTTTATATAGAATTTTTTATGTTTTTATACGCATTTGTGGGCGCTGAGTCCAAATCTGGCCTTTGTTTGTGTGTATCATCAATGGTTTCAGAGATAATCCATTTTTCATGTTTTACCAGTATAATGTTGTTATGGGCGCAGCAATATCAGAATAATCAGGAATTGTTGAGAACAATCCGGATGTTCGTTGACAGTTTCTTGCTCTAGAAATTGCCCGAAACTTCCACTGTGCTATATAAAGAAGAGCGCAGAGTCCGAGAAGTCAGTAAGTGTGAGCACACAAAGAAAGCAGGTTGTTTGTCTGATGGTTACCAGCACTGAGGTACTGTGTTTCTGTGCTGACGATTTGAGTGTTATCGATCCTTTTTTATTGCGAACATTATTTCAGTGTTGTGAATACATCTTTTTCCTGGAATCTGTAATCTGTTGCAGATTTAATAACTCTTCTCTCGATATCTGCAGGTTATGATTAATGTAGTACAGTTTGGTAAAGAGAATGGCAACTAGAGCTTGTAAACACTCGCCGGATATATTCTGCTACGTTTGTGGGTATTACATAGGCCCCAAGCAAGTATCGCACAAGATTGTGAAAGGCACCAAGTTCGGGATCGCGTATCGGCTCTATTTTGGCATGCCTATGGGTGACCAAGATAAGCCCTGGGCACCCCATGTGATATGTGGAAGCTGCCGCTCCACACTTGAAGGGTGGCTGCAGGGAGTATGCAAGGCAATGCCCTTTGCGGTACCCAGAATATGGAGAGAACCAGAGAGCCACCACGACGATTGCTACTACTGCATGGTAGATGTTTCTAAGTACAGGAAAGTTAAAGGAAGGCAGACTCTTCAGTATCCAAGCATAGCGTCTTTCATAGCTCCTGTACCACATGGCGAAGGTCTTCCAATACCACGTCCACCAGAACAGGTATCTATCCATTACTTTACCTTCTGTATTTACAGACTGTGGGTCATTATGTGTCGCTTTTTCTTCGTGCTGATGCTCTTCTACATATATAGCTATGCCTATATTTTGTTTCTTTGCTTTGCAGGTTGAAAATGAGGATGCAGCTAACTCATCTGAGATGTCGGCTGGTGAGGACAGTCATGATGAAGAATATACAGTAACTTTCAGTACAAACCCTCACTTTCCAAATCAGAGGGAATTGGACGACTTAATTAGAGATTTGGGTCTGACGAAATCAGGGTCTGAGCTTCTGACCTCCAGACTCAAAGAGTGGAATTTGCTTGGAGAAGACTGCAAGAGCACTGTATACCAAACGCGGCATGAAGAGTTTGCAAGGTTCTACGATGTCAATGGCTCTCTCTGTAGGTTAATGGTCTATTCACAGCTATTGGGTTAACACATATACCCTCAGAGTGGTGCCTGTTTATTGACAGTTCAACTCTGAGTTTAAAAGCTGTTCTACTCCACAATGGGAACAAATATCCATCTATACCAGTTGCACATTCTGTTCAAATGAAAGGGGACTATGAAAATGTCAAACAACTGCTCACTCAAATCAGGTATGAATAATATAACTGGGACGTGTGTGGTGATTTCAAAATGATTGGTTTCCTGTTAGGTTTACAAGGAGGGTTTACTAAATATTCATGTTTTCTTTGCCTGTGGGATAGCAGGGCTTCAACTGGGCACTATAAAACAGTTCAGTGGCGTCCACGTGAAGGACTGCAACCAGGAAAGTACAATGTACTCAGGGAACCTCTTGTGAAGCCTGACATAGTTCTGCTATCACCTCTCCATATTAAGTTGGGTCTAATTAAGCAGTTTGTAACTGCGTTAGATTTTGGAGGGGAAGTTTTCCAACAGATTCGGGTCATGTTCCTAAACTCTCTGAGGCCAAAGTCAAGGCTGGTATCTTTGTAGGACCACAAGTCAAAGCGCTGTTGAATTCAAAGAACCTTGAAGCCAAGATGACTCCGATCGAAAAAGAGGCTTGTGTGCTTTCCGTGATGTGGTTCGTGGGTTTTCAGGCAACCATAAAGCACCAAACTATAAGGAGTTAGTGTCAAACTTGATTAAGTGCTATGGCAAAATGGGGTGCCGTATGTCTTTAAAATTACACTATCTTCATTCACATCTAGACTTTTTTCGTGATAACCCGGGCGATGTGAGTGAAGAACATGGCGAAAGATTCCATCAAGATATTCAAACGATGGAGAAAAGGTACCAGGGCCATTGGGATGCTTCCATGATAGGGGACTACGTATGGTTGCTGATCAGAAAGGATAAGAATGTTCATACGCGGAAGTCGCGTTCTTCAGTGCATTTTTAAGGAACGCACACTGCAAAACGAGGCTTGTTACTCTCTTATCGGTTCTCCTCATGATATATATTATATCCTTTGCACCATTTTGGGTTTGTCAAACAATTTTGGCTCAATAAACATTAATTTCCAATAGTGTTTTTATTTTCAGAAAACATTTATGTTAGCCTTCTTTATATACTTTGCCATATGAAAAATGTGATAACCTATATTTTTGAAACGGTTGATGATAGAGCAAAACCAATATCATTTTTGGAATCAGCGCCCCGAAATCATTAAGAAACGACAGAAAAATCACAATAAACAGAAAATTTTTCAAATTTTGTTACCCAGTGTAATAGAATAACCTCAAGATAATGTGAAATAGTTTTAGAAACTAGCAAAAGATCGGCGCTACGCGCCGATTTTGCTAGATCTGCGGTGCTTAGACCTTCGACCCAAACCGAATTGTGAGCCTACGGCGTATTTTATTTTGAACATCAATAGCCCTTTATCTGGCTATCGTTCCCATTCCTCTCACCTTGGGCCTCAGTAATTGGGGTGCCTGTGGCCCTCCAATTACTGGCGAACCAATTATTCGGTCAATAAACCTACAGAAAAGAACGCAGCCATGAAAATCTAAAACTTCACAAATCTTGATACGATGAACTCGGATGTGAAGCTCAAGATTTTCATGACTGCGTTCTTTTCTATAGTTTTATTGACCAAATAATTGAACCGATAGTAATTGGTGGGTCGCAGGCCCCTAATTACTGGGGGTTCATTTATTTGGTCAATAAAACTATAGTCATGAAAATCTTAAGCTTCACAAATATTGGCACAATGTGAAGCTCAAGATTTTCATTGCTGCGTTCTTTTCTATAGTTTTATCGCGGTTTTATCCGAAGTTTGGTCGAAATCGGTTCAGAAACGTAAAAGTTTTTTCTGCGGACAGGCAGACACATTTTTGCTAAATTATAATAGTAATGATGCCCGATTAGGTTAATTAAATGGCCGGTTAGGTCAACTGAATGCCCGATTAGATTAATTGAATGCCCGGGTAGGTTAATTGTACACCCTTGACGATTGGTTAGGTTAAGTCATGATATTTTCGTTAAAGCCAACGAAAATATCACGACTTAACCTAACCAATCGTCAAGGGCGTACAAATGACCTAACCTGGCATTCAATGAACCTAACCGGGTATTCAATAATTTTACCATAGGTTTCGTAATGATCTTGATGACGTCATTTAATGTTTTAAAATTAATTATTTAATTTATTAACACCCACGTGCACAACCTCGGGACCTAATCAATATGCGTGTGAAGTTTCATGTTTGTAACTGCTTCCATTTTGGAGTTATGGCTGATGGCTGGAACACACACACACACGTCTTTTTTTATTATTATTATTATTATTATTATTATAGATAAACAATAGACTGGTACAAATTTATAACCGAAAGACTTTCGAAAATCAACAATTTTTGATAAAGAAAAGGGGAAAATTGGTTTTGTAGGCCTAGGGGGTCCGAAATTTTCATAAAGTGGAAAATAATTGCTATTTTCTTACTTACAGCGACAGGCATAATGATATTAGGATACCTAATAGAAATTTTGTAATATTTTAAAGTGGGGAAAATAAATAATTTTCTAAAAATGATCTTCAACTATAAAAGCGCATCTAATCAGATAACTTAATTAACGTATTTCTATGACAACTAAAAAATAGAATGATAAATCAATATCCTATCAAATTGTTTGTGTATACGTAAAATTATTTGTACAAAAGCCACAGTAATAAAACGCACAAAAGTCACGGTAAATAATTTCGAGTGTGGCTCGTTTAACTTTAAACTCGTGTTTATTTAAATTGCCCGTTTTAATTATGTAATTTTTTGTAGTGAATCGATAAAGAAATCTTTTGTGAATCGAAAAATGTTAAAATTATAACAAATATCAAAATATTTTGTATAAAAATCATTGAATTTTAAAAATATCAAAATATGTTGTATAAAAATCATTGAATTTTAAAAATGCATGTTTGTTTTTAGTTTTTTGCAAAAAGTTCTTTATGAATTTTAAAAATATATACTTTTTTAAATTGAATCGATAAATAAATCTTTTGTGAATCGAATGATATTAAATGTTTAGTAAATATTGACTTATTTTGTGCCAAAATTATGATTAAAAATGAAAATTTAAAAAAAGGCGTGTACAGGCATGGGAAGAACTGTACCCCTAAAAGGGTGGAAGGAATCATGTAGGGAATTTTTTTTTAGCATGGGCACTGCACAATAAAAAGACGCATCGAATGGTGAAAACCGCATTGTTCTACACCAATTGTAGAGACCTGTAGGTGTGCGCAAAAAAACTTACATATATATATGTATATATATATATTATATATATATATATATATATAATACAAGCAGGGCCGGATTAAGACCTTTAGAGGCCCTAAGCACTTAAAAGATTTTGGTGCCCCATATATATGTAATTCAAAATATAAACAAAAATAAACCATAAAATAAAATTTTATTTTTGAAATGAAACAAAACTTACAGTAAGATGGAAAATAATGTTTATTTTTGTATGCTTCCACTTCATAACACATCTGCTTCTATACTTAGTAGAGATAAGGCATCCAGCCTGCCTTGTTGCATAGTTGTTCTGTTGGTATTTTTAATATACTTCAACTGAGAAAATGAACGCTCAGCTGAGCAATTTGTGACCATTAATGTTAAAAATATACGAAAGGCAATTTCTACATTTGGGAAGGCACACTCAATATTGTCTTCTACAATTATTTTATAAAGTTCAGCATGACTGAATCTTGTTTTTACATTTACTATAGCACACGAGAATATTTAATCTATATGTATTTTTAATATGGCGCTCAAAGATTTGACATAAACAAAATAATAACGCAAAGCGTAAAGTGTGTGATTACAACGAAATATATTTATTCTCTCAAAAGGGTTGTTGTTCACTACAAATTCAAACAATGAAAAAAAATAAATACTATATACAGGGTGGGGCACGGGAACCAAGTGTTTTTGGAATAATCAGGAAAATGATATTTATTTTTGTAAAGAAAATATATTGGTAGAACAACATTCGTAAGAACATAGCATTTCATGTCATAATAATCATGTACCGAAAATTATATCTGGCATATGATGTCCTTGGCCGTCGACGCATTGTTGAAGGCGTTTACGAAAATTGGCCTCCACTCTTCCCAGCAGGTCTCTGTTGATTTGGATGATTTGTTGACGGATCGCTTCCTTCAATGCATCTAATGTACGGGGCTTGTCCTCGTAGACACGTGACTTGAGGTACCCCCATAGAAAGAAGTCACATGTGGACAAGTCAGGGGACCGAGGGGGCCATGCAATGTCACCAAATCTCGAAATGAGATGGTTGGGAAACAGGGGGCGAAGAACAGCCATTGACGCTCTGGCGGTGTGTGGCGTGGCCCCATCTTGCTGAAACCACAAATGTCGACGAGCAATACGCCTTCTTCGTAACTCAGGGATGAAAAAGGTGTTCACCATCTCAATGTAACGCCCAGATGTTATGGTAACGGTAACCCCATTTTGTTCGAAGAAATAGGGACCGATGACGCCAAACTTTCCCACCGCGCACCAAACTGTAACCTTAGGGCTATGCAGCGGTTTTTCATGGAGTTGTCGCGGATTTTCAGCAGCCCAATACCGACAGTTTTGATTGTTGACGGCCCCATTAAGGTGGAAATGGGCTTCATCACTCATTACCACCATCATGTTTTCATTCTGCTCATAAAGTGCAAGCATTTCCTGTGCAAAATTCAGTCGTTGGGGGCAATCGTTTACATTCAATTCCTGCACCATCGCTAACTTGTATGGGTGAAAATGTAATTCTTCATGCAAAATCCGTCTAACAGTACGATTGCTGATTCCGAGTGCAGCTGAATGTCTCCGAGCAGAGCGGCCTGGGCTTTGCAACATCGCTTGTCTGACCCTTTCAACGTTCTCTGGAGTACGCACAGTGCGTTGCGGCCCCTTCGGTTTTGTTTTCATTATTGAGCCTCCTGTTCGAAGATTGTTAACCCAACGTAAGATTGTGTCACGAGCGGGAACAGAGTCATTTCGATGAATGTTGAATCTGCGGCGAAACGCACGCTGAACTGCTGTCACTGACTCGCCACTCCTAACAAAATGATCATACGCGAACATGCGGTGTTCTAACGTCCACTGCTCCATGATGGCACCTGAAAGATAAAGGTGAGTGTTAGTTAAAGTTAAATGCTATGAACCCAGGAATGGAATGCTACCTACCGCACGCCCCTCCCATTCCTAATGGCCGATTACTAGCTATTCAAAAAACACTTGATTCCCGTGCCCCACCCTGTATGAATATATATAATTCAGTTTTCAACAGCTTATAGGCTATAAGCCGCGATTATAATAGTATAATAAATCCATGGTAAATCCGACAATGGAAAATTTCTGTGGTGCCCCCCTTCCCTTGATGCCCTAAGCACGGGCTTATTTTGCTTAATGGTTAATCCGGCCCTGAATACAAGGCTTCATTTCTGAAATAGTATATTAGACTAGCAAAAGGTCGGCGCTACGCGCCGATTTTGCTAGATCTGCGGTGCTTCGGCTGAATTGTGGGCCTACGGCGTATTTTATTTTGAACATCAGTAGCCCTTTATCTGGATATCATTCCTATTCATCTCACCTTGGGCCTCAGTAATTGGGGTGCCTGCGGTTCCAGTTACTGGCAAACCAATTATTCATTCAATAAAACTACAGAAAAGAACGCAGCCATGAAAATCTAAAGCTTCACAAATCTTAATACAATGAGCTCGGATTTGAAGCCTAAGATTTTCATGACTGCGTTCATTTCTATAGTTTTATTGACCAAGTAACTGAACCGACAGTAATTGGGGGCCCTTCGGCCCGCCAAATCATAGTTTTCATTGTTTCGAGTGCATCACTAATATTGTTATAGTGTTCCATTAGTTGTGATAAGCATGATCTTCCTGACCGGAATCGATGTTGGTTATCATTTTTTTCTGAGTTTCCCCAATAACCCACCCCTCCCCCATTACCCCACCCCTCTCCCCCACCCCTCTCCCCCATTTACCCCACCAATTTTTTTTCTGAGTTTCCACATTAACCCCCACCCACTCCCCCACCCCTCTCCCCAAATACCCCGTCCCCTACCCCTCTCCCCCATTTACCCCCACCCTTCCCCCATTACCACCAAGGGGGGAAGGGGGCTGGCACCTTGCAAAGGATTTACTTTAATTTTTTTTTGGTTACATATATATATCGCATCTATTTTTCTGAGTTTCCCCATTAACCCCACCCCCTCCCCCATTACCCCACCCCCCCATTTTGTGCCAAAATTATGATTAAAAATGAAGAAATGGGAAGAACTGTACCCCTAAAAGGGGGGGGGGCAGGATTTATGTTAGGGAATTTTTTTTTAGCATGGGCACTGCGCAATAAAAAGACACATCGAATGGTGAAACCGCATTGTTCTACACCAATTGTAGCGACCTGTAGGTGTGCGCAAAAAAACTGTTACATATATATATATATAAGGCTTCATTTCTGAAATAGTATATTAGATGTTGCAAAATACACGGGGCGACAGGTTCGCACATGTTTTATCACGATACAGAATGATACAGAATGACTTCGGCTAGTGTAGGATTAGGCTAATGAATATTTTCTCAGCATGATTTGTCAAGCTAATCTTCAACATCGAATCGATATTTGAACATCACTGCATTCTCGGCAACTGCAGGCACCGTTTTTGAATCGGATCGTCACTGGGGATGAAAAATGGGTCCTCTATAACAATATCAAGCGTCGACATCAGTGGCTAAGCCGTGAAACAAAGCCTGAACCTCAGCCAAGGAATGGACCCCATCCAAAGAAAATTTTGCTATGAGTTTGGTGGGATATGCAAGGAATTATTCATTTTGAGTTTCTGCCAGATAACCAAACAATCACAGCTGAAGTCTACTGCCAACAACTCCAACGATTGAAGATGGTATTACAAGAAAAACGTCCCATATTAATTAACCGCAGAGGTGTTCTATTCCACTGCTCGAATCACCACAGCCCAATTGGAGGCATTTGGTTGGGAAAAAATGCCTCATCCACCTTATTCTCCAGACATCGCACCTTCAGACTATCATTTATTCAGAAGTCTACACCACCACCTAGATGGACAAAAGTTGCAATCCAGGGAAGCTATCGAAAACGAAGTGATCGCTTTTTTTTTTAACTCGAAACCAAGGGATTTCTTCGAACGTGGCATAAAAAACTTTTGTACAGGTGGGAGGAGGTTATAGAAAAAGAAGGGAATTATATTGATGCTTAATTTGTCATTATGTCATTTAATTTTGTTCGTTACAAGGACTTCTAGACGCGCTTCCATTTCTCTCTTGGAACTTTGGAAGATCAGTGACATGCAAACTATCGCCATGTGAACACCATTTGTGCGGGCCCCATATTGGCCTGTTGTGATTCACCTAACTTTTATATAAAGTCTAATCATTACCTCGCGCGTTATTAATAATATTGAAGTCATTATTCAAGTGTACACATTATTTCAACTGTAAACAATCAACATATTCTGTCTCATTCATAAATCATTTATTTTGTTTAATAAAAGGAAGAAAACTCATTCTATCAATCAACCTAATTAATAACTTAATAAAATTATTTGATCTGCAAAGATCTGGTGACCTCGGCCTAAGCATTTATCATTAACAATCAATCATTCTCAATCAATTAACCATTATTATCATCGTTCTTATTATAGTGCCAACAGATACGCAATAAATTGGTTACTATATATATATATATATATATATATATATACACACATTTTAACTGCAAACACGCAGTATAATTAACGTAAAGAACGACGCTTGTATAGGAGAATATTCCGCGCAAGATGAGGAGAGAGAACGAAACAAATGAAAAAATGAGGTAACCACCCGGGAATCGAACCCGGGATCTTCCGATTGCCGGTCAGATATGATAACCATTACACCACGGGCCTCACTCGAACAAATGCCGTAATTCTTCTACATACGCGCAGAAACCAATGCCCCGAGGGGGCACCTCTCGCATGCCGTAACATTATATACATTTTAACTGCAAACACGCAGTATAATTAACGTAAAGAACAACGCTTGTATAGGAGAATATTCCGCGCAAGATGAGGAGAGAGAACAAAACAAATGAAAGAATGAGGTAACCACAAGCGTCGTTCTTTACGTTAATTATACTGCGTGTTTGCAGTTAAAATGTATATAATGTTACGGCATGCGGGAGGTGCCCCCTTGGGGCATTGGTTTCTGCGCGTATGTAGAAGAATTACGGCATTTGTTCGAGTGAGGCCCGTGGTGTAATGGTTATCATAGCTCACCGGCAATCGGAAGATCCCGGGTTCGATTCCCGGGTGGTTACCTCATTTTTTCATTTGTTTCGTTCTCTCTCCTCATCTTGTGCGGTATATTCTCCTATACAAGCGTCGTTCTTTACGTTAATTATACTGCGTGTTTGCAGTTAAAATATATATATATATATATATATATATATATATATAGCGTGTCCCAAAGAAATGTATACCCACTTTGTTTGATAATACCAGCTATCAGGATAATAAATATATTACTGTTTATATGTTTTTTAATGAAGAATTTTCTCCCGAATCTAAATATGTAATTATTTTTATTAAAAATTGAAGAACAAAAAAGTTACAGATGTTTAAATTAGAATTATTATTTTCGAGACTTCATGTGCGATATTTTCTAATTTTTTTTATGGCCTGGCCTGCCTTTTAACCGACTGTTTTGAGATACTTATGTTTAGTGCCTAGCTTAGCCTAGCCATTTCGTTGAGTTCTAATTAGGCAAGACTACAGTTTTGCTCTAACCTTATCTAACATCTTATAACTCTGCGACGTTTGTTCTTTTCTAACGACAATTTGAACATCTTAGATAAAGTGTCATTTAACCATGGAATTTGTAAATTTTTTGAATTAACTAATAATTACAACATTTATGCTTCAATATCAACACTAAACATAAGTATCTCAAAACAGTCGGTTAAAATATTAGAAAATATCGCACATGAAGTCTCGAAAATAATAATTATAATTTAAACATCTGTAACGTTTTTGTTTTTCAATTTTTAATAAAATTAATTACATATTTAGATTCAGGAGAAAATTCTTTATTAAAAAACATATAAAAAGTAATATATTTATTATCCTCATAGCTGGTATTATCGAACAAAGTGGGTATACATTTCTTTGGGACACGCTGTATATATATATATATATATATATATATATATATATATTTGTTAATCTCGTGCAGGTTTCGTGGACTGGTCTCTCTTCACATGAAGGTCAAGCTGGTGGTCCCGCCTCTAGGCCTGGCTTGGAGGAGCAAGTTACTTTTGCGCTCTCCACCGCCCATAGCCAGGTACACCCGGCTCATCTGGTACCGTTCTGAGCCAGGCATCTAGTCTTCTCTTGAAGACTTCAACTTTGACCCCTGTAACGTTTCTGAGGTCCTTTGGAAGCTGGTTAAAAAGTCTTGACCCCCTGACAACCAAGCTATTTTCCTTCAATGTTGAGGAGATCCCTTGTCGGGACTTTAATTTGGGAACACTACACATTCTGTCTTTCCTATTTTCCAGCGTTGTTTGGATGGTAATTGGGTTTGGTTTGAGATTTGGTACCAGTTTTTCGATAATTTTCCATATGTAGATATATACCTCTTCTTCTTTCCAGGGAGCACAGATTTAGTTTGCGTAGTCTTCCCCAGTAATTGAGTTCTTTGCAGCCATCAATCTTTGCTGTGAAGTGTGTCTGCGTTTCTTCTAGTTTATTAATTTCTTCCTTTTTATATGGGGACGTCAAAACTGAGCAGTATTCAAGTTTTGGTATGATCAGTGTTCTCAGCAGGGGAATCATTACTGTCTTGCCTCTCCTTTTGAACGTTCTTAGTACCTGTCCCGCAACTCTTTTGCTTTGTTTATTGCCATCTGATTTTGTCTCAAATTTGGCATCACCGGTCATTATTACCCCCAAATCGACCGCTTTCGTGCTTCTCTGAATTTCCTGTCTATCTGGAGCATAATATGCAGTCTGTTTAAGTCCCTCATTTCTACCATATCTCAAGAGCTAAAATTTCTCTGTGTTAAATGTCATATTGTTGTCTTTTGACCATTTGTACATTTTGTTCGTGCCCCTCTGCAAGGCCTCCACTTCATTCGCAACGCTGATTTTTCTGCTGATCTCGTCCGCAAAGGATGTTACTATACTGTTGCTGTTTACTCCAGTGTCTATGTCTGTTAGCATGATAATGAACAGGAATGGGGCCAGTACTGTACCTTGTGGTACTGAGCTGCAAACTTCTAATTCTGATGATAATACACCTTGAATTCTGACGACCTGTAGACGTTCTCTGAGGAAGTTGTAGATCCATTTTCCCACTTTGCCTGTTATTCCCATATGTTTCATTTTATGTGCTATTATACCATGATCGCATTTGTCGAAAGCTTTAGCAAAATCCGTGTATATGACATCGTAGTTTTCATTTCCTTCAAGTGCATCTACGATTGCTATAGTGCTCTATAAGTTGTGATAGGCATGATCTTCCTGATCGGAATCCGTGCTGAGTTTTGTCGAATCTTTCCAGTGTCTCAAAGAAGTCATAGATTTTCCTCCGACTATTCTTTCATATATTTTGGTGAGGTGGGATATCAATGACACTGATCTGTAGTTCTTTGCTCGAGATCTGTTCCCTTCTTTATATATATAGGGACAATGTTCGCTCTTTTCAAAATGCTCGGTATTTCCCCAGTGTCTAGGGATCTTCTCCATATCCAGTATGAGGGTGTAGCTATTTCATTTTTACAGTTTTTAATCAGTAGTGCATTCCATTTGTCCGGACCTGCAGCTGAATGCGATTTCATTTGTCCTATAGCTCTCGCTACATCTTCTGGGGTAAAATCAAAGTCTGTTATACATTCTCCTTGCAATTTCTCTTCGAAAAATGCATCTACAGTATGTCTGGTATCGTTTTGTCACTTTTTGGAGCACTGAAGACCGATTCATACTGGGCTCTCAATGTTTCAGATATTTCTTTTAGATCGTCTGTTAGTTCATTATTTCTTTTCCTTAAGGGCCCGATGGTAGCGCGCGTTTTTGTTTTCCTTTTCGCATAGCTATAAGAAACATTTTGGATTTTCCTTTATTGCTTCTACCGCCTTTTCCTCTTTCCTTTCTGTATGGTTCTTAATCAGCGTTTGGATTTCCCTATCGATATTCTCCAGTTTTTCTTGTATTGCTTTCCTGGCATTGT
Organism: Bathynomus jamesi; assembly: GCA_023014485.1. Taxonomy (NCBI): domain Eukaryota; kingdom Metazoa; phylum Arthropoda; class Malacostraca; order Isopoda; family Cirolanidae; genus Bathynomus; species Bathynomus jamesi. The sequence continues at coordinate 77,615 of JAJOZX010012489.1, forward strand.
TGTCTCCGCAATTAGCTAACTTTGACGCTACTCTCTTTTCTTTGCGGAATATTCTTCTCTTTTGCCTCTCTAGCCAGTTCTCTTTCCTTTTGGCTGTGCTTTCGGAGCATATTTTTCTAAAATTTTCAGCGTCTTTTCTTCTAAGGTTGTTAGCATTTCCTCCGTTGTTTTATTCTCCAAGACTGTTCTCCACTATTTGGGCCATGTGTGATCTGATTTTTTCCCAATTTATGGTCTTCGAGTTTAAGTTAAATGCCCCAAATTTGCTTCTTCATTACGTATGTGTATTGTCTTTTAATGTTATCGCCATATTTGTTGATAACTCGATTGTTGTGGTGTGAGATAATAATTGGGGAGATTATATATATAATATATATATATATATATATATATATATATATAATGCTACCTTTAAAAGCTTCGACATTTAACCTAAATTAACACACACACACACACACACACACACACACACACACTCATGACACAATGAGCCCTATGTACCTTGAAGATTGTCGCAGTTTCTTAAGTTACCCAATAATATACACACACAAAGTATATATGTAAAAAGTTTATAATGAAACGAATCCCCTACATAAGGACGTTAAATTTCCATATATATACAGTGTGTATATATATATTACATTTCATACATGAATAATGTTAAAAAATTGGCAAACTCGAATTACTTCTATTTGCAAGTTAAAACATCATTTAACAAAAAATGGAAAAAGTTGGAACTTCATCACCAAAAAATCCCTTTTGGGAAATTTAATTTTTGTAGGAAAAAATGTCCATAACACGCCCACGAAATATGAAAATACAGCCTCATTTCCGTACGCAAAGGCATTATTAACATACATACATACATATGTGTGTGTGTGTGTGTGTGTGTGTGTGTGTGTACACACGAGTGATAAAAAGTATCGATAATTTTATTGCTACGGACAAATGAATGCAAATAAGAAATAACAATTTACATATGCGAGTCTTCCTGCCCTCTGGCGTCTGCAGTCTGAATCAAAATCTGCTACCATGAATCAGTAGTTGGCTGGAGCGCTTAAAAGGAGTGTGTTTTTTTGCAGTATGTATAAATCTCTCAAATGGAACAACGCCAGTTCGGAGACGAACGAAATGATTAAAACAGCTTTTGGGAATGATGCTTTCAGTGTAGCTAACGTTTACAAATGGCATAAAAAGTTTAAAAATGGAGAAACATCGCTTGAAGACAAGGAACGCAGTGGCCACTCTTCCACTTCTCATACGGATGAAAATGTCCAACAGATTCGATTTCTGGTACGAGCAAATATTTCTTCATTTTTAAACTTTTTGTGCCATTTGTAAACGTTAGTTACACTGAGAGCATCATTTCCAAAAGCTGTTTTAATCATTTTGTTCGTCTCCGAACGCGCGTTGTTCCATTTCAGAGATTTATACGTACTGCAAAAACACACCCTCCTTTTAAGCGCTCCAACCAACTACTGACTCATGGTAGCAGATTTTGCTTCAGACTGCGGACGCCAGAGGGCAGGAAGACTCGCATATGTAAACGGTTATTTCTTATTTGCATTCATTTGTCCGTAGCAATAAAATTATCGATACTTTTTGATCACTCCTCGCATATACACAGTTTTAGAGAATAAAACAACTGAGGAAATGCTAACAACCTTGGAAGAAAAGACGTTGAGAATTTTAGAAAAATATGCTCTGAAAGAACAGCCAAAAGGAAAGAGGAACTGGCTAGAGAGGCAAAAGAGAAGAATATTCTGCAAAAGAGAGTAGCGGCGAAGTTAGCTAATTGCGGAGACAACAGTGCCAGGAAAGTACTACAAGAAAAACTGGGGGGTATCGATATGGAAATACAAACCCTGATTAAGGACCATACAGAGAAGGAAGAGGAAAAGGCGGTAGAAGCAATAAAGGAAAATCCAAAATACTTCTATAGCTATGCGAAAAGGAAAGCAAAAACGCATGCCACTATCGGGCCCTTAAGGAAAAGAAATAATGAACTAACAGACGATCTAAAAGAAATATCTAAAACAGTGAGAGCCTAGTATGAATCGGTCTTTAGTACCCCAAAAAGTGACAGTGATACCAGACATAGATGCATTTTTCAAAGAGAAATTGCAAGGAGAATGTATAACAGATTTTGATTTTACCCCAGATGTAGCGAGGGCTATAGGACAAATAAAGTCTCATTCAGCTGCAGGTGAAATGGAACGCACTACTGATTAAAAACTGTAAAAATGAAATAGCTACACCCTTATACTGGATATGGAGAAGATCCCTAGACACGGGAAATACGGAGCATCTTGAAAAGAGCGAACATTGTCCTTATAAAGGAGGAGATAGATCTCGAGCAAAGAACTATAGACCAGTGTCATTGACGTCCCACCTCACTAAAATATTTGAAAGAATAGTCAGACTAAAATATTTGAAAGAATAGTCAGAGAAGAAATCTACTTCTTCGAGACACTGGAAAGATTCAACGAAAATCAGCACGGATTCCGATCAGGAAGATCATGCCTATCACAACTTATAGAGCACTATAACAATATCGTAGTGGCACTCGAAGGCAGTGAAAACTATGATGTCATGTACACGAATTTTGCTAAAGCTTTCGACAAATACGATCATGGTATAATAGCACATACATAAAATGAAACACATGGGAATAACAGGCAAAGTGGGAAAATGGATCCACAACTTCCTCAGAGAACGTCTACAGGTCGTCAAAATTCAAGGTATATCATCAGAATCAGAAGTATGCAGCTCAGTACCACAAGGTACAGAAGTGGCCCCACTCCTGTTCATTATCATGCTAACAGACAGACAGAGTGGAGTAAACAACAATAGTATAATACATATCCTTTGCAGACGATACAAAGATCAGCATAAAAATCAGTGATGCAAATGAGGTGGAAGCCTTGCAAAGCGACACGAACAAAATATACAAATGGTCAGAAGACATTACATTACATTTGACACCGAGAAATTTCAGCTCGTGAGATATGGTAGAAATGAACTTAGACTGCATATTATGCTCCAGATAGACAAGAAATTCAGAGAAGCACGAAAGCTGTCGACTTGGGGTATAGTAATAATGACCGATGATGCCAAATTTGAGACAAAATCAGATAGCAATAAACAAAGCAAAAAGAGTTGCGGGACAGGTACTAAGAACGTTCAAAAGGAGAGACAAGACAGTAATGATTCCTCTGCTGAGAACACTGATCATACCAAAACTTGAATACTGCTCAGTTTTGACGTCCCCATATAAAAAGGAAGAAATTAATTAATAAACTAGAAGAAACGCAGACATTTCACAGCCAGATTGATGGCTGCAAAGAACTCAATTACTGGGAAAGACTACGTAAACTAAATCTGTACTCCCTCGAAAGAAGAAGAGAGGGGTACATCATAATCTACTGTACATATGGAAAATGATCGAAAAACTGGTACCAAACCTCAAACTAAACCCAATTACCACCCAAACAACGCTAGAAAATAGGAAAGGCAGAATGTGTAGTGTTCCCAAATTAAATGCCCGACAAGGGACCTCCTCAACACTGAAGGAAAATAGTTTGGTTGTCAGGGGATCAAGACTTTTTAATCAGCTTCCAAAGGACCTCAGAAGCGTTACAGGGATTAAAGTTGAAGTCTTCAAGAGAAGACTTTTAGTGTATTGAGATTTTTGAATAAAGTTAATCATGTCCATTAAAAATTTAATAATGTTTTGTTTAATAAAGAAGAAAATAATGTTAAATAAGAAATTTTATTATGATTTGTATGTAAATAAGAGATTGATAATGTTTTATTTGAAATTAAAAATATAAAAATACAAATTGGCAACATCTGAGATGTGGCCAAGCTCGAGCCTGAGTAAAATGCCCAATTTTGGCAATTCAGTCTTCGGGCAGGTTTGCCCCGATTAGGTGGTCGGTCGTATTACTATGTTATTGCAAATTTAAAATATTAAAAAAAAATCTCTCCGCGATTAAATGTTAACGCTAATTCTGCCCTCGCATTACCCGTTTGTGAAAATCGTTTTGGTATAAATAAAACGTTAGTAAATAAAAGTATGTAATTTATCCCGGTCCCTTTGCTTGTTGTTCGAAAGTTTAATGGCGCCCACCGGCTTAAACGGTCTACCCGCGTCCGTATAAAGACACAGAGGAAACGAGTGATAATAGTAAGAAAAGGAAAGATAATGAAAAGAAAGCGAAGAGTAAGAAAGGAAGAATGTTTTTTTATATAAATCACGACACTAGATGCCTGGCTCAGGACGGTACCAGATGAGTCGGGTGTACCCGGCTATGTGCGGTGGAGAGCGCAAGAGAACAACTCGCTCCTCCACCAAGCCAGGCCTAGAGGCGGGACCACCAGCTTGACCTTCGTGTGGAGAGAGACCAGCACACCAAACTTAAACGAGGTTATATATATAATATATACACACACCCACATCTCGTTAAACTTGAGGGCTCTGTCCCTAACCTTAATAATGAAATAGAAACAAATTTGAATGAGAGAAGGGAAAGATTTTGTACTGTCCCAGTTGCGGTGGGACAAGGGGCCATGAAAACGAGGATGGAAAATACCCTCAGAATACGAGGACCAAAGCTTTTCAATGCCCTACCAAAAGAAGTAAGGAATCTCCAGCACACCGACTTGAATAACTTCAAGAACCAGCTGGACAGATTCCTGTGCAAAGTCTCTGACCAGCCATGCGTGGCTGGCTACAAGGGCAGGGGGAGATTAGACAGCAATTCCCTCCTTCACCAAATCCCGCAAATGAGGCGGGATATTGCAGAGAGGTCGTTCGAACTCGCATAAACCGATATATAGATATAATCTTTGGTTAGCTTCCCACCGAATTGTTCATTCCGACGAATGTCAAGCTTTTCACTCCACCTTAGACCTACAGTTTAACGTGGAATCCGAACCACGCCCCACCAGCAGCAGCCCAGCGTCTTAACCACTAGGCCACCCATTTATCTACCAACCACTTTCTTTATTATGTGGCCCAAACAAATGTAAGTCTGAAGGTGCCAGATCCGGGCTGTATAGAGGGTGGGGTAACACAGTCAAGCGCATTTTTGTGATGGCCTCTCTTGTTTGCAAACTGTTGTGTGGTCTTGTGTTATCGTGCAAAAGAAGGACGTCTTCCAGTTTTCTCTCCGGTCGAACTTGCTTTATATATGCCTCTGAGTTGATTGTTTGTCCTTTCCTCATAATGTCCACCAGAATCACCCCTTTCATGTCCCAGAAGATGGTGGCCATAACCTTTCCTGCAGAGGGAGCCATTTTGAACTTTTTCTTGAGTGGGGAGTCTGCGTGATGCCACTCCATGGAATGGCGTTTTGTTTCAGGTTCAAAGTGGTGTACCCAAGCCTCATCCCCAGTCACAATTCGTGAAAGGAAGTCATCCCCTTCTGTCTCGTATCGAACCAACGACTCAGAAGTAATTTCTTCTGGCTTTGTGATCTTCACTCATTTGGCGAGGAACAAACCGTGAACACACTTATGAGTATTCCAGTTGCTGAATTATCGTATTCACACTTCCTTCACTAATTCCTAGCTCCAGTGATAGCTCCTTGTATGTGAGGCACCGATTTGATTGAATGATGCTGTTAGCACGTTGCACAGTGTGAGATGTCACAGCCGATGCCAGGCAACCGCTGCTTGGCTCATCATCGAGGTTGGCTCTCCCTCTCTCTGATGATCTCACACTTTTAAACCAGCGTCCAACTCTGCTTCGATCAACAGCAGCAGCATCTCCGTAAACGTTTTGTAGATATTTGTGAATATTTCCAACTGTTTCCTTCTCTGCGGTTAAGAACTCGATAACAGCTCTCTGTTTACGACGCACATCACTGCCAGACGCCATTTTCGAAACTGTGTAAACCATCGGTTTTATACAAGGGCGTTTAAAAGCGGTTTTCCCCAAGGAGGGGAGGTACAAACTGGAAAAATCCGGTTATGTGAAGCGCAGAAAGTTCAAACTTTGGGGAGGAACTGGTCCGGCCCAGGAGCCTTAAACGCATTCAGTTTGTCTATTCTATCGGCAACGTCTGTCGCGGTACACCGAACACTATCCAGGCCAGCACCGTCGTGCCTGACGCCTGGCTCGGGGATGACGCTGGTGTCCTCCCCGGTGCAGTCCCGCAAAGTACTCATTCAGCATTAATTAAAGTTTCGTATCATAGTTCACCACCAGAAAAAAAATATTGTTCAAAAGGTGATGTACATATTCTAATTTGTTCCAAGTTGTGTGTATCATCTACTTTCCTTTTTCATGTTTATAATAGTGTGTTATTTCCAAGTATCTGTGAAGTGTTTTGAAATGCAAATATATATATATTGTGTCCGAGGTGTGGTATTAATTGCATATAAAAGAGTGACAAAGGAAATATAAAGACGATAACAGGTAGCGTGATCTCTTGCAAAAAAAAAAAGTAGCATTTTAACCTAGTTGATACAATGAATGACCTTATCAATCCAAATTTTAGCCAACTTTTTAATTTTTAAAATTTAAAAGTTTTGACAATGTCATCAAAGTATACTCGAACCCCGTTAATTCGCACTCCATTATTTCGTACTTGAGTTAATTCGTACATTTCTTCGACCCTTCGAAATATCTGAGGAATTTCAAACTTTTTGGTATCAATGTATGAATAATCCGATAGTTGTTCGAATTGTACCCACGCGGCCCGTGTGATATTTAGTGTTCGTGCCTTGAATCTAAAATTAATTTGTGGCTATTCGGAATAAAATAGTTACCACCACCACTACGACGCATCGTGAGGCCAATAATTTTTTTTTTTTTTTGTATTGGGGCATTTACCGCCACTTCCCGCTATATGGTAGCGGATATCATGGCGAGGCGGAATACGAGAAAGAGAAACGGAGACGGAGAAAAGGCACTAGAAAAGGGAGAACAGCGGACTACAGGTGAGAAGTCACCTAAAGCTCAGATAGGATGCGAGATTGGGAGAGGAAGAGGAAAAGACGGTCAAGCGAGAAGAGAGGGCTCTCAGCGAGCATAAGGCGTAAACGTTCGGGGAGGGGGAAATCAGAAAGGAACGGGAAGGCGCGACGACGTACTGACGACAGGGTGGGGCATTCCACAAGGATGTGAGAGACGGTGAGGGGCGACTGGCAGGAGGCGCAACGAGGAGCCTCCTGCCGGAACATAAGATAGCCGTGCGTGAGGCGCGTATGGCCGATGCGAAGCCGCGCAAGGACGACCTCTTTGTGTCTGGAGCGGTGGAAAGAGGACACCCAATATGACAGACGGGGGCGGATGGACCAGAGTTTATTTCCGGTGGCATCGTCCCAGGACTGTTGCCACATGCGGTCGTAAAAGGAACGAAAGACCTGCACATAGTCTGAGAAGGGGAGCGGGCGGGGAGGGGAGGCAGCGAGGCGGCGGACCGGGCTATGCGGTCCGCCGCCTCATTACCGGAAACACCAACATGGGCGGAACCCAGCAGAAGGTGACCCGGATCCGGTGAACGGTGTGCAGGACATGGTACTCCTGTTGAATAAGGCGTACGAGGGGGTCCGGGGAATCATAGCGCTCGAGCGCCTGAAGGGCGCTCAGCGAGTCCGAAAAATGGTACAGGAGGACCGCGAACAACCCGATACCAGACGGAGGGCTTCCAGAAGGGCAAAGAGCTCCGCGGAAAAGATGGAGGCCTGAACCGGCAGGGGGATACCCCGGGAGGTAGGTGACAATGACGGAGAGAAGACGGCGGCCGCGACACCTGCAGGGGAGCGCGAGCCGTCGGTGTAGACGGGAACGTCGTCCGAATGGACGGGAAGATGGGCCAGAAAAGAAGACCGGAGGACGGCAGGAAGAGACTCCTTACGCAGGCCACGGAGCGCCTGGCAACGGCAGATAGGGGTGGTCCGCCAGGGGGCGACAGATCGAAGGAGAACGGCAGAATAGAGGGTGGGGGGATCCCCAGGGACGAGAAAATCTCGGCCAGAGAGGCAGCGAAATGCCACGTGTCAGGCCGGGGTAGCGCCTGGGAGATCGCGGAGAAGAGTAGGGACATCGGAAGGCGGCAGATGCGAAGGTAACACTTCGCCATGAGAAGGCCCCGGCGAAGGGGCAGGGGGGGGGTCCACAGTCCACCTGAAGACTAGCGACAGGGGACGAGCGGAAGGCACCCGACGCCAGGCGAAGGCCACGGTGGAGAAGAGGATCCAGCATACGGAGTGCCGGAGAGGAGGCGGAGCTGTAGACCACACAGCCGTAGTCGACACGGGATTGCACCAGGGAGGTGTACAGGCGCAGCAGAGTACGCCTGTCCGCCCCCCAGGTCGTGTGGGACAGATGACCCAAAAGGGAGAGGGTGCGGCGAGATGTTTGCCGCAACCGCCTAAGGTGTGGAACCCAACCGAAAAATCCGTCGAGGGTCATACCCAGGAATCTAACGGATGGGACGAGGGGAAGAGGAGTGCCGGCAAGGGTAAGGGCGAAGGTATGCGACAGACGGAGGCGCCGAGGACGGAAAAGCATACTGGAAGACTTAGAGGGTGAGAAAGCATAGCCAACCGAGGACGCCCAGCGAACCACCGCGTTGATGGCTAGCTGGAGCCGACGTTCAGCCAAAGACGGGAGGCGGCCAGAGCAATAGATAGCCAGGTCATCGGCATAGAGGGAGCTACGAACGGATGTAGGCAGGACCGTAGCGACTGTGTTCATCACGAGTGAGAAACACAAGACGCTAAGGACACTACCCTGAGGGACACCCTCCTCCAACGGAAAGCGGTCAGAGAGGGCAGAACCGATGCGGACGCGGAAAGAACGGGCGGACAAGAAGTTATAAATAAAGGAAGGGAGAAAGCCTACGAAACCCAGGGAGCGTAAGCAGTCGAAGACCGCGCTCCGCCGGGTAGTATCGTAGGCCTTCTGGAGGTCGAAAAAGACGGCGAGTACAAATTGACGCCGGGAGAAAGCCTCCTGCACGTCATGGCTAAGGAGAAGGAGGGGGTCGGTGGTAGACCGGAAGCGCCGGAAACCAGCCTGGGTAGCAGGGTACTGGTCACTCGCCTCCAAGGTAAAGGACAGCCGCGAGGCGACCATCGCCTCCATCACCTTGCAGGCACAGCATGTTAGGGAAATGGGGCGATAGTTCGACGGGAGTGAGGGGTCTTTATCGGGCTTCGGGATGGGGACGACGATGGACTCACGCCATCGGTCCGGAAATGAACCCTCCAACCAAATCCGGTTATAGAGGTCCAGTAGAAAGCTGAGAGCAGAGGGGTGGAGGTGCCGTAAAAGTCATAGGGGATATTATCGGGGCCGGGGGCGGAGGAGCGTCGGGTCTGAGGTGGAAATTCCGGTGGGTCGCGGCGGGAGTGGGGGGAATCGGAACTGGAGATGGCTGCGAAGTGCGCCGCGAGTGCGTTCGCGACGGCCTCCGGATCGGACACGAACTCGTCGTCCCCGACCCGAAGCACCGGGGGTCGAGGGGGGACACGGGTCCCCTCAAAGCTACGCACCTTGCGCCAAACAGTCGAGGGGGCAGTCGAGGAGGAGATCCCGGACACGTAACTCCGCCAGGAGGTACGCCGGGCCAGTTTCAGGACCCGACGGGCCACTGCCTTCAGGCGCTGAAACTATCTTGTGCTCCAGCTGGCGGGTCCGGTAGAAGCGGCGGCCGCACGGCGCCGCTCCTGAACGGCATGGGAGCACTCTGGGGTCCACCATGGGACGCTTCGCGGCCTGGGGGAGCCAGAGGTACGGGGGATGCAACTGGCGGCAGCCGAGAGGATCTTACTCTCGAGGAAGGCGAGGGCCTCACTTGACGGAGGGAAAGGCAGGAATTGATGGCGAGATCGCCGTGCCCCTCGCGTATGAGGCCCAGTCTGCTCGGGCGAACAGCCAGCGCGGGCGGACAGAGGTGGGGGGAGGAGACGGGTCGGGGTAAGACACACTGGGAAATGGTCACTGCCGGAAGAATCCGGCAGGACCTCCCAGGTGAACTCCGTCACGATTCGAGGGAAACCAGGGAAAGGTCGATACAGGTGAAACTGTCATGGGCCGAGTGAAGGCAGGTTGGGGAGCCATCGTTCAGAAAGGTGAACTCGAGCTCGTCCATAAGGGAGAGAAGGGTCCCGGAGAGAAAGGTGGAGCAAACGTCCCCCCAGGCCGGGTCCCGACTGTTGAAGTCCCCGAGAATCAGAAAGGGCGGGGAAGCTGAGAATTAGGTCACGGAGAGAATCGGGTGGAGGGCGTACGTTAGGGGAGAGGTAAAGAGAGCAGACCGTGAGCTGGCGCCCCAAGAAAGGCGCACGGCCACAGCTTGCAGGACTGTACGGAGCGGGAGGGGGCGGAAAGGGACGGAGCGGTGCACGAAGACCGCGGCGCCCCCCCTCCCCCCCATCGAGAGGCGGGGAAGGGAGCCCGCAGTAACCGGACACTCGAGGGAGGGAACGGGATCCCAGAATCGTCTCCTGAAGGCAGAAACACGCCGGACACCTGGAGGCCAGGAGAGAGGAGAGACTCTCGAGGCCTACCAGGAGCCCGCGGATGTTCCACTGCAGGAGCGAGGTATAGGGAGGGGTAGGAAAGTCAGCGTAAAGGATGGTTATGGGGTGGGTGGGCCGATCGGGCGGCCCGAGATTAAAGAGGGAATCGGAAAGCCCCGGTTCAGCGAGGGACGCCGAACGAGGGCGAAGGCGAGGGTCACCCCGACGAGGGGGCGATGTGGAACCAGACGCCGGCAAGTCCTCCAGAAGAGGAGTCTCCCGGACGTCCGGGGAGAGCGATGCAGAGAAGGGGATGTGAGAGGTATCCAGAAGCCCCTCCCTTCACCGGAGGTGCGGGGAGGCAGGACTACGAGGGGGAGTGGAAAATAATACCACCCAGAGCATTGGCAGGTCGAGGAGAGAGATGGGGCGGGTCACGCGGGGGCGTGCACGTCCCACCCACGCCGACCAGGCGGGCGAGTTCCCCCTCCAGTGGGTCCATCGACCGGGCCGGAGAGGGTGTATCTCAGCCCCCACCACGAGGGCCGTCGGGGACCCCAGGGGGGAGCGTGCATAACGGTTGCGCAGTGGGGACGGTGAGGACACCGGGGCGGTAGGGCGAAGGGGGCGTTTGTGTTTGGGAGAGGAAGGTGATGCGAGGCTATGGCTCGAACCTTTCGGGGTCACCACTGGCGCGGCGCTTGCGGCCCTACCCCTCCGTCGTGCGGCCCGCATGGGTGACGGCGGGTCACGATCCGGAATGGGGGTGGCCGAAGGCGCCGGTGGAGAGGGCGTAGAAGGGGCAGGGGGGTTGCCGACGAAGCATCGGCGTTCGCGGAGGGAGCACGTGGGGACGCGCTGGTAGTACGGGGAGCCGCGGTAGGAGTCCGCTGGGCGGCAGAGGATGGACTGGGAGTAGCGGACACGGTGGGTGGAGGCGCGTTGGGAACCGCCGGTGAGGACGGGGTCCGGGAACGGAGAGCCTCGGCGTACGAGGCACCACGCCGGGCCTCGCGCCACGCACCGGTCCGCTCGCGCCTCCCGAGCGCTGAGAAACTCTGATGAACAGAGGGCCCGAACCTCCCTTCAAAGAGGAAGGACGGGCAAGAGCGGGATGAAGCAGGGTGTGGTCCATGGCAGTTGGTGCAGGAAGGCGGAGCAGTACAGGGCAAGGGGTGGGGAGGGCCGCCGCAGCGGACACACAACGGGGCCGGCTGACGGCAGGAGCTGCTCACGTGGCCAAACCTATTGCACTGAAAACAGCGCGTAGGATCTGGCACGTATGGTCGTACTGAGAATTCGCACGCTCGTCTCTCACCAAAGCCCCAGAATACCGAAACGGGGGGCACCAGTGAGTCGAAAGTGAGGAGCAGGCGAGGAGAAGGGGCGGTTGGGGACGCGATCTGTCGGGAAAGCGGTACACCTCACACACCCTGGGAGGCGAGGTCAATCTGGAGGTCTTCCACCGGGATGGGTAGAAGACGAGCAGCGTAATTGTGCCCTGGCACTGATTGAGGCGGGGGTGGGGGTCACCGTGATCCCGCAGCCCAGGACATCGGGGATAGCGAGCAGAGAGGAGGTTTCGGCAGAGGAACGCGACCTTATCAAAATGGAGCCATCCCTCTGAGGCCGAAGGTCAAAACGCGCCGTCCCCGTCTTCCCATGGATCGCTCGAAAGAGGCGTTCGTGGTTAGTGGGGAGGGGCTTGGAGGAGGAGGGGCGGAGGACGAGGAACTTGTCCATCGTCCTAAGGCCGAGTGAAGCCGTCTGGCCAAACACCACCGGAACTTCGAGGGGGCGAGAAGACGAGAAAGGCGGACGGCGACGTCGGGTCCCACGTCCCCCAGGGGCCGAGGGGGCCGGGGGCGATGAGGCCCGACCGGAGTGGGAGGCGACCGGGGCCGCGGGCCTCCCACCTGAGGGCGAAAAAGCAGGTGGGTCCCTATCGGGACGTGGAATATGGGGGGATCCAGGGGTCGGGGGGTCCACTGCAGGTCCATCCGCTACTGGCGGGGGTCGGGCAGCGGCGCCACGAGCCTGGGGAAGAGAGGGAGAGGAGGTGTCGGCAAGAAGAGCAGACGGGGTGGGCGAGGGCTGCCGACTGCCCTTACCAGACCCACGGTCCAAAGAGGTAGTCAGAGGGAGGTCAGATGCACAAGCCGGGTCGTCAACGAGGTCCATTAGATTTGTAAGTGTTTCCATAGAAAATTTTTATTGTTTTTCGCGCCCGGGGCCGCGGGGAACCGATTACCCGGGGCCCAAGGGGACCAAGCGCACGCCGGCGGGGGTGGGTGCCTCGTCCCATGTAGGTACCCCCGTTTCAAAAGGGGCCCTTGCAGCGTCGAAGTTCTCCCCCGCCGGCAGCAAAGACCAAGGCCCCCCAGGGTCCCAGGCCTGGGCACCCTACCAGCCAACTTAGTCCGGCCCCGGCCATGGGGCGAGACCCCCAGCGACCAGCCCCGGCAGCCCACGGGGCGCGCGAAGTGAACAGAGAAAGCAGAAAAAACAGAGGGGGCAAGGAAGAGGGTAAAGAGGGGAAGACAGGAAAGAGGGGGCTGTAGGATAGCAGGGTATGCTAAAAGTCCACTTCGCAACCGGGCGGGGACCCGGCAGGGCCCCCAGCCGCGGCTGACCCCCCTCGCCACATGGAGGCAGGAGCCCGCGGGCGATCCACCCCAGAAAGACCGCCCGGGAGGGGGAGGCCAATAATTAAACTAAACATTATAATGTACATACTGGTACAGTATTACAGTAATAAAACTGTACAGTATTACAGTAATAAAACTGTACAGTATTACAGTAATAAAACTGTACAGTATTACAGTAATAAACTGTACAGTATTACAGTAATAAACTGTACAGTATTACAGTAATAAAACTGTACAGTATTACAGTAATAAACTGTACAGTATTACAGTAATAAACTGTACAGTATTACAGTAATAAAACTGTACAGTATTACAGTATAAAACTGTACAGTATTACAGTAATAAAACTGTACAGTATTACAGTAATAAAACTGTACAGTATTACAGTAATAAAACTGTACAATATTACTATTAATATTATGAAGAAATGGTTTAAAAACTTTTTATTACTGGACATTAGATTTAAGAAATACACCACACATTCTTTTAAAATGTTAAAATACCCAACAAATTTTGTAAACAAATACTTCGATACTTCGTACAAAAGTTCGAAATATCCAACTAATTTCGTACCTTCCTGATTCGACAACGGTAGAGCCCCGAAAGTGTCGAATTAACGGGGTTCGAGTGTATATTACTTTTTCTAATTGAGTAGCATGAGAAAAAGTAGACTATCATCAAATATGTGTAGTTAGGGGGTCTTTTCCGTTTGGTGACTAGCAGCGAATTTTAATGAAAATCGGTATACTAATGTAATTTTGGTCACTGATTTCAAAAATAACTTTTTTTGGAGAAATTAAAAACAAATAGGTTAGAGCACTTTAAATAATTAATGTGTTTTAACTATCATAGCTTAAACTAGTTACAGAAGATTATGTTAAATTTAGCCAGAGTCACAAACTGCTACTGTTTATGAAAAAGTGCTCTAAGTGCGGGAAAGCGTGTTCTTTTGATAAAAATACTCAGTTCTTTCGTTGCCAAAAGCCGAGGTCAAACGGTAAAATGTGCAACTTTACGAAGAATATGTTTTTTGAAGGATCCCGGCAGGTCTGTAAAAGTAGCAGGGAAAAAAAATCAAGAATTAATGTCCAGTTAGGTCAGTTGAATGCCAGATTAGGTCAGTTGTACGCCCTTGACGAGTGGTTAGGTTAAGTAATGATATTTTCGTTAAAAACACATTAATTATTTAAAGTGCTCTGACATGTTTGTTTTTCATTTCTCCAAAAAAAAAATAAAGTTATTTTTGAAATCAGTGACCAAAACTACATTAATATACCGATTTTCATTAAAATTCGCTGCTAGTCCCCAAACGGAAAACATCCTAGTTAGGATTATCCAATTAAGCAATTTCTTTTTATTGAAAAAAGATAATTAGTCAATTGTTACGTTAATTACTTACAATAAAATTCTCCGACTTACTGAAGCCCGCCGCTACTGACTTATTTAAAGGATAATTTGGTTCATTTATCACTTAAATAGGATTAGTAATGAGGTGTTCCCAAAATATTGATTTTGGATTAGGGTTACCAAATTAATTAATTTCCAAATAGCAATAAAAAAAATGTGCATAATAAATTCAATGGTATCATTGAACATTTGTATTAAAGCGGAAAATTGGAAACTCTTCCAAAATGGAGGTAAAATTACCTAATTAGTAAAAAAAAAAAAAAAAAAAAAAAAAAAAAAAAAAAACTATCACAAAACTTAAAAAGTTTTCCAAAGTTGGACATATCCTGACATTTGCCTAACTTCCTCCCGCTGTTTGTTGAAGGCTTACTATTTTGTAATTCTAACATTCACATACTAATACGTACTAAGTTTTATATTTTACAAAAATTTATTGAAATAAAATTTTCTGGGAATATCAGATTCAGAATTAACGTTTAATGAACTTTTTAATTTATGTACATCGTTTAGTGTATATGTACCCGTTCACATAAACTATATATCGTGGTAAAACAAGGCAAGTATGTAGTTTCGCTGCCACCTATTTTTTGATGTCCACGACCCCGATTAGCCGAAAGTTAGTGATGTAGAAAATTACAAACGAACCAAGAACCATCATTTAACCTAGTATACACCTAACTAGAGCACAAGATTCACCCTTATTGGCTCGACGTGTGAAATTAACCTAGAACAGTTACAATGCTAAGCCTAATAAAGTATGATTTCAGTATTTAATTCACGAAGTCTTGATTCACATAGTGAAGGTTGTCACGCATTAATGAAGCCATGATAATCATTGTATCTATTAATTAATGGACACTATATCCGTCTATTCTTTTGAAGCCCTTACACCCGTTAGTCTCGCATTATAAACTTTTGTTGTTAAATAACACTTAAGGCCAACTGAGATTGCTGGAAGGAAGCTGGGTAATTTTTTACTATCAGTCCGGTCTCTGGAAACTGAAAATAAAGTTTACCATAAGACTCTTTATATTTTTTTAAACAACTTTTATTAAGTACAATATGAAGGCAAATGCCGATTAAAGCTATAAAATTAATGTTAAGAAATTATTTTTTTGAGAGATAAAATCGCGGATCATGTTTTGTGAGTGATAAAATGACTGATCCCACAAAGGTTAGGAAGGTACCGCTAACAAAATTGGGTGGTTTGACCTGAACTCATAACATTTTAGTGTCACGGTGGCGTCGGTTTGCGATGGTTGTAATTATTCACTGTGTTTAACTTCATGCAAATTTTTTGATGATGAAGAGGCTGAATTTAATTTTTATGTAGAACACGGTGTATTGCTAAAAGAATTTATATGCCCTAAGAAAAACAAGGAAGGTATTGTTTGTGGTAATAAGTATACAGGTAAGAGTAGCACCTAAAATTAGGTTAGGTTAGGTTAGGTTAGGTTAGTATAGTTTTACGGTATATATAATATATACAGTGAATATATAGTGTTCGTTTTACTACATATATATAAATGTGTATATATACCTTTTAGGTCACTCATGTTGGTTGTTTCTACAATTTCCATAATCTATATATATCAATGGATTCGTTTTTACATCGTGAATGCGCCCTAGATAGTCTCTACTGAAGGAATTACCCGCATTTTAGGGTATTTTTTCACACTTATACCCCAAAACAAACTTCCTGTCCTAACTTAGTTTTGGGCCAGTTCCCTCACTTGAGACTATCCAAATCGCATTCCTGGTGTAATAACGAATCCATTGATGTATAAATTATAGGAATTGAAGAGACCGGAGTGATAGTAAAAAATTACCGGAAGCTGAATCTTGTGTCCTGTCTCTTATTACTGTATTAGCCATCTTACCTCATTCTTGGAAAAATGGCGAGGAAGCAAGTCTGACATATTAATCTGTTCAGGAATGGAAACCTCTTGCGTAGTAGCTCCCAGCTGGATGAACAAGCCTAGTTAGGGCTCGCTGCTTATCTGGTTCCAAGTATTAGGTTAAAATCAGCTATGGTCCCAGCTTATCGCCTTGAAACAAACTATGGATCTTTTCCGTTTGACTGCCGCCATTGAAACATAAGAGGTGAGTGTCCCCAGACTGCTTTACTTAGCCTTATAAGGCTAACTAACGAAAATATCACGACCTGACCTAACCAATCGTTAGGTCAACTGTACGACCTTGACGATTGGTTAGGTTAGGTCGTGATATTTTTGTTAGTTAGCCTTATAAAGCTAACTAAAGAAGGCTGAAGTTTAATTGTTTCAATGGCGGCAGTCAAACGGAAAAGATCCCAAACTATAATTAGTTCCCTTTCGCCGTTTTTCATGATACGATCTACACATTCAAATATAATTTTGGTATTATTTAAACTGTAATCTACGAGTACATACCAATCACTGAGCTATAAAGTAAAATTAAATAAAAGTCCTTCACGCAAGACATTTTCTTACACTCTTAATTACTATATTTTTAACCTTATATAACGTTTGCAGTAAAAATCAACCCAACTCAAAGTCAGCAACAAACACTTTTTCCAACACACCACTGTCCAATGTCCACGAATAAACTGAAAGAAATTAATCTGTAAATTTTCTCGCGGATCCATACTAAACTCTAGCTTATACCCCTGTACCCTCTCCGCTCCAACTTTTCTCATTGACCCTTGAAAACAACCATCGTCTAAGTCAGTGGTTCTCAACCTGGGGGTCGCTGAGCAATTTTCTTTGAGTCTCCAGTACATACAGTATTTTTCCTGAAAATGGTTGATAGTCCTATAAAAATATAAATATATATTTGTTAATTTTCTGTAATCAGTTATCGAGTGTTAAATATATAAAGTTTTAAATGTTAATGATGCCAAAAGTACTTTTCCTTTGATTTACCTAAGTTATGTTAGATTTTAGATGACGAGGCCGTGAACGAAGGAATAATTGTGAAAATGGGTAACACACATTAAAGGGTTAAGAACCGCTTGTCATGTGATAAGAAAGAGTCCACGTTTAGTTCCATATTGTACTGTATAAACGTCCTACAAACAACGTATGGGGGCTTACAGACGCGGGATTAAATGTTAAGCCTATTTCGGAATGGAGATTAACTAAAAATGTTTTATAAGTGTGGGGTCACTTGCATTTGTAAGTAGAACTGTCAATAGTCCCATTTACCAAGAAATCTTAGAATACTTCATGCTGGAGTCTGCAGAACAGCTGTATGGAAACGAACCATTTAATTTTTATCACCACCTGGCTGGATACAGTTCATGCGGCTCGTGCAACATCTGCGTGGTTTGATGCTCATGAAATTGAAGTACTACCATGGCCAACTAATTCTCCTACTCTTAATCCAATAGATAATCTTTGGAATATTGCTAAACGGAAGGTCGAAAAACGTAAACCAGGAACACTTAGTGAACTGAAGAGGTGTTTCATGACAATATGGCAATCGATAACTACAGAAGAATGCGAGAGGTTTGTTGACTCTGTGCCACGTCGATTGGAGGCCCTAATCAGAGCAAAGGGTGGACCAACTAAATACAAAGACGCAGAGTTAAAGTCTTTGATAAAGATTTAATATATTGGCAGTAACTCAATAAACATAATAAATTTAAGATATTTAGGTGAAATAACCAATATTAACCTGTTAGGTTAATTGAATGCCTTACACCCTAATGTTTTGGTATGTCGCTATGCATAACTTTTCACTATTTAATAAGGTTTTTGCTATATTTTAATACTTTTTCAAAACTGGCACACAGAGGCGTCTTTTTATCATAATGACGTCACAGATACTCGATATTCCTCATAAAGGCGTATAACTTAAAGGTATTATCAAGGTCATGAACGCATCTGAGACGGTATTCTATTTTTTTGGTCCGGAATTGTACATCTTTTAATTTCCTCACACCAACAAAACAAAACTGTATTTTGTATTTTATTTTTGGCAAAAGAGAACACCTTTCCTACCTAAATTACAATATATTTAAGTACAAATACGGGAAATAGTTCTTTTTTCTGAGTAAATAAAATAAAATAACGGATTTACCTCTATTTACGTTTATATAAATTTTGGACAGTTCACTTCGCTTTAGTACGTTCAAGTACGAGTCGTCTGCTTAGAGACTGAAGCTTGAAGCATCCCCACTTTATCTTTAATTTCGGAAAAGAGATTTCTCTTTGGCCCTTAGGATATACGCAGTCGGTTTTGGAAGTAGAGATCCATATTTTAGTTACCCTTAGCAAGAGAATCCCATTTTCTGTTCATTCTATACGAGATGCTGTTATATATATATATATATATATATATATATATATATTATTATATACACCAATGCACGTTCTACCATGGCAATTTTTACAATAACCGTATTAAATACTCAGTTTATATTATTTATATATATATATATAATGTCACGCACTGCTGACAAAAAATGAAGGAAATACTTTGATATATTACTTTCTCTTTGTCGAACCGCCATGTTCAACTGACTCGTATAACCAATGTATGGTATATGTCAGCCGAATCGACGTGCAGTATTGCCAACAATGATTAACGAATTCACCTGATACAAACATAATCAATATAGGTCCTTTAGTTACGAAATTATACGCCGTGTAAACTTATTTTCTGACCGCCCCTCGTTTGTGTGTGTGTGTGTGTGTGTGTGTATATATAAGTTAATTTAACAGTAACAGCAATTAATTTACAGGACAGAATTATACAAAACTGTAATATAAAAATATATGAAATAGTTCTTTATATTCCACTTTGTAAATATACAGAACTAACGAATAAAAGAATATAAGGAGGGAAAAGTAATAAGTTTTCTATAAAACCATTACTATCTTCCTTTTACTTATAATAGCATTTCCGCAATAGGAAATTTCCATTAATACATTACTGTTATGGTTCCATTTTTCCATTCCTCCGCTGAGATAGGAGACCTCTTTTTTTTTTTTCGTGTATTAAAGATTAAATGAAAGATACTTTCGCGTAATGTTTTCATGGGCGTTAAAGTAATGTTTCCGAGTTGCTTGTTTTTGTTTTTGTTTGTATATTTATAGTAATGTATTCACGCGCATGCGTTATTATCCCCATTTTTGTTACGATCATTTACATCGTGATGTAAATACAAAGTTGGGGTATAATGGACGACTTCAGCAAAATAATATGATCCGGGTTCGTGAGCCTAAAGCTCCTGGAAAGAAAAATGACATCAGAATAAAAAAAATGTGTTTGAAACAACGTGTTTATGTTGCAAATGTTGTTTGCCATTGCATGAACACTCATAATTGCGTATACTGAAGAGGGAGTATAAAAAGGAGATTAGGCGTCACTTTCTTCAAGTGAATATATAAACCTTTTGGTGTATGTTTTAAAAGGAAGCTCAAGAGTTGAAAATATAAAGCGAGGACATAAAAGCGACAATAGAGAAGTGATTAAGAGCAAAGAACACTGTAAAAAGCTCGCAAATGAGAGAAAAAATGCTACGAACGTAGTCTGTTATGAAGTGCGAAGGACGAAAGGAGGCGAAAGAGTTACAAGAAGGAGTGGGAAAGTTGAGTCTCTTGAGATAACTATTTTTATAAGTTGCTACATACACGATGTAGATGAATGAGAAACGAAAGATTTGGGTGATGCTTGTAGAAATTTATATAACGGTATGGAAGACAGTAATTTTAAGAGAAGAAAGTAGCGTGAATTTGAAGAAAAGGCGAGTCTGCTAGAATTAATGCAGTTCAGTGTCGGTTAAAAATAGTCAGAAAACGTTGAGAAGAGTGTGTGTGTGTGTGTGTGTGTGAAGATTGGATAAAACATACAAACGTGACACATTAGAGCTAGGCAAACACGTGTGTGTGTGTGTGTGTGTGTGAAGATTGGATAAAACATACAAACGTGACACATTAGAGCTAGGCAAAAACTTGTGTGTATGCATTTTAAACACACTACCAAGAGCATGTAAAAAAAAAGTTGGATGGAGATGAACATTGTGGTAAAAAAACTTAGGTAAGAGAC
Organism: Bathynomus jamesi; assembly: GCA_023014485.1. NCBI lineage: Eukaryota > Metazoa > Arthropoda > Malacostraca > Isopoda > Cirolanidae > Bathynomus > Bathynomus jamesi. The sequence goes on from JAJOZX010012489.1 coordinate 98,182, forward strand.
TTACGTGAGCTCTTGCTTGGGGTGAAAGAAACTAAAAAATATAATAAAAAGAATAGCGCAAAAAAATTATAAGTAGCTTATATATTTCGTGGTGAGATTCCATATATGAATGTAAATATAAATTTACTAGGGTTTTATTTCTATACTTTCGTACTTACACCTATATACACCTAGTATACGTTTGTAGCTGTTTTTAATCGTTGAATCGTCCTCCGTTTAGAACCACTTAGAAGTTAGAGCCTTGTACCAGTTAATGGGCAAAAATCGGCGTCTGAAAAATTTAAACTGTTGTTGGATAGCGATTAAGCGTATTGTTTGCATCTGCTCTCATGACGGCACATTCAAATATACTTTTGAATTAGGCATAGATATGACATAGGAACGGAACATTAGGGATAAAAAAAAGTACCTTCGCAGACTATTGGTCCACTCATAGGCGAAAACAACGAATAAATTTCTGAAAATTTACGAATGACGAAAGTTTTAAATAAATTCTTCTCTTCCGTCTTCACTAATGAAATTACGAACGGTATTCCCCACAATCATGCTCAATAGCGATCAATAAAAGCTTCGCGATTTTACCATTAACGAGAGTGAAGTTCTCTCGGTCACAAGTAAAATTAATTTGAATAAAACTCCAGGTCCAGACGAGCTCTAACCCTAGGGCATTTGAAGAAATGAACTGCGCAACAGTCTTTCCTCTTACATATACTATATATTTAATAATAATAATAATAATAATAATAATAATAATAATAAATTCTGGAGAAGTTCCATTCGACTGGAAACTTGCAAACATTACGCCATTATTTTCAAAAAGTTCGACTTTAGTAGTTGGTAAGCTTATGGAGACGATCGTTCGGGACAAAATAGTTAATCACTTAGAAATGAATAATGTAATTCCAGATTCTCAGCGGCACGGCTTTGGGCGTAATCACTCTTGTCTAACTAATTTGCTTGTTTTTTAATGATATCGTAAATATACTGTGTATGACGAGAGTAAAACAGTGGATGTTATATATTTCCATTTTCAAAAGACGTTAATAAAGTGTCCCATAGGCGATCATTAGCTAAACTTCAGTATCACGAAATTGATGGTAATGTTCTCAAATGGATTGAAAAGTGGCTAAGTGGACATAAACAAGGATTGCTCATTAATGGCAAAACATTTAACTGAAGAAATGTAGTTAGCGGCTAACTCAGGGATTAGTTTTAGGACCAGTTCTTTTTATTATTTATATCAACGATATCCACATAGGAATTAACAGTATAATTTCAAACTCTGTGGATGATACCAAACTGGGAAGACGAACAAAACCAGCGGCAGAACTTTTGTAGATTCAAGATGATATTAATAAATTACTCGAGTGGACAGAAATTTGGCAAATGAACTTTAATGTAGATAAATGTAAAACTTTGCATATAGGTAGAAAAGTATTCTATGCGTGATAAGACACTAACGAATGTTACGGAAGAGAAAGATTTAGGTATCATTGTTGCCGACACTCTTAAACCGTGTAACAAATGTACTGAAGCGGTTAGAAAAGCAAATAATGCACTAGAATGATCAAGGAAATCAGCATCAGATAATAACCTTATTGCTCATTTTTGGATGACAAAGATATCATTTAATGCGCTGTTAGCGGAGTTTTCCCAAAGAAGGGTACAATACGTTATATAAGGAAGAACAAGAGTATGATAAAGAGTATGATAAAGAGTATGAACAAGAGTATGATAAAGAGTCAATAAAACTTGTTTAGGGACTACATTTCTAAGCTTAAACATTATAGCAACGCTCCTTGAAATCTTAGCTTCATTGTAAGAGGTGGCTCACTAAGTTTAGTATCATTCCAATTAATTATTTCATCCCAGTCCTTTGCATCAAAATTAAGATTAGAAACCTTAAAATCTCTCAATTCTAAATTTTGACCAGTCTCATTTCCATTGTCCATGATTTTGCTAATACATTGGTAGATCACTTGAATTTAAGCCCCAAAAGACATTATATAATTCCTTAGAACGCCCCTATCTGGAATACTGCGACAATTCATAGAGTGTAACAATTTGTTACAAAGATCGTGACTGTCCAAAATTGTTCACGTGAAGAATGACTAACCGATCTAAAACGACCACCCTATGGTGTCCATAATATTAACCTTTTAGAAATCTGGTTTCTTGGCGAAATTTTTTTGAAACTATACATAAATTACTAAGATTTTAGTTTAACATTGGCTTAGTTTAACATTTAATTTAACATTTTCCTTTATCAGTATCAACGTTGAATACATCCGAAACTTGCAAAACATCTAGCAGTTTCAGGGCCTAACCAGAATTGCAAAAAAAAAAACCATAACGTACACTCACCCTCACATTAAAATTCATACTACTCGATAGTTCTGTCGTGGGCCTTGTATATAGGTTGTTTCTAAGTTTGAGTGTAGAGGGAGCCACGAAAAAAATCATGAATGAAACCGAGGTTCATGGTTTGGTATATTAGTCGAGCTAAAATGAAGTCAGACCTAACAATTGTACGCATGATGGTAATTTCAGTCCTATATTTCTTCAGTAAAGGACTGTTCAGAGTTCAGCCTCTCCGGTTGCCCCTTTGTCTTGCAGCTAAAGTCAGAAAAATTAGAACGTGAAGCCTCCCAGACAAAGAAATTAATGTTCTTATTTACTTTTTACACCGATTTATTTCCCACGATTCATTGCAGTCAGAAATTAATGAATGTCTGGATTGAATTGTTTCGAGAACTGAATTCGGGTCTCGGTTCGGCAATTGATCTGCCTTGACCTTTATAACATACAGACAATGTGAACTGTACGCCTTATTTGCAAGAAAACGGCGTTGTTCCGTTTGTTCTTCAGTAATAGGAAAGTTTAGTTAATCAAATTTAACGTCATACTTCAACTTACGCAAGAAATATGACCAAAATGTTCTCTTTAAATAATATATTTAAACAATTTTCTCAAATCAGACAACTTAAAACACGTAAAAGAGTGTGTGTGTGTGTGTGTGTGTGTGTGTGTGTGTGTGTATTATTAACAAGATGAAACTAATATCAAACTAACAAAGCAAAATTTATAATAAATTATATAAATTTATTTAAAATGAATAAAACATTTATACACAAAAGGAATATAGTTTTTTAACTTTTTTTTTTATTCATTTTAGCTCTGAAAAGATATTTGCTATAAAGTCAAGGGTTGAAACAAGACTTCTTCACTCGCGTTTCTCTCACTAGTAATGCAAGTCCAAGGTTGTAAAACGCGAAGTATTTCGAGATCTCAGCAAAGCCATTTCTTTTCCGCGAAATGACCTACTTCGCAACTTAATTTAAATGGTACTAACCCCTTAGAAGAGGAAAGTTCCCGCGTATGTATATCCCAAAACTGGTTTTACTGGTGATTCTGTTTGAGGGGGCATTCAAGCATATATATCCATCCAATTGTACATATATGTGTATATATATATATATACACACACACAGTGTTGGACGCATTACTTTTTTAAAGTAACGTCGTTACCGTTACTCGCAATAGAAAGTAACGTCATTACCGCTACAGTTACTTCTATGGAAAAGTAATGCGCTACAGCGTTACTTTTATAATAAACTAGACAATATAGTATTTCTCATTATAAGAATATGATATATGATATCTACATCTCAATTATGAAAGAATTTCTGAATATCGAGCAAATATTTAATTAACGTCAGATATATAATACAATGAAACAATACCTGATTTTAGACTTATACGTAAATAATTAATAAGCAATACAATTTTACCATTTGAAATAATATTAATAGCGATCAATAGATCTTAAGTAAAAAACTAAAAATGTAAAATAAAATTGCTCTTTGCACTTAATATTACAAAAACGAAAATTATTGAATAGAATACACTAAAATAAATCGTGAATAAAAAATTACAAAATACCTAAAGGATTAATGGATTATTCATATAAGAAAAGAATAGAAATCTTAAAAGAAAATAACGAGTAACGAATAATGACTGAAAATGGAATGAAAAGTAACGGGGTTACCAATTTCGTTACAATATAAATAAAATAACGACGCTACCGCTACCGTTACAAAATAAGTAATGGCATTACGTAACGCCGTTACTTATTTTGTAACACTGTGTGTGTGTGTATATATATATATATAGAGAGAGAGAGAGAGAGAGAGAGAGAGAGAGAGAGAGAGAGAGAGAGAGAGAGAGAGAGAGAGAGAGAGTGGGTCGATCTTAAACCATCGGTCAAAATCTTTAAGTATATAAATGTATATATGAGCATATTTTGCATATACAAAATATCCCCCACCAGGATTCGAACTCGGGACAGCTAACAACCTGGCGCATATTTCAGCATCTGAAAGAAACCTAAGGGTTAGAATCATGGTGAGGGATATTTTGCATATGCAGAAAGTGAACGTGCTCATGCATTCATTTCCACCCATATGGCGCCCTCGTGCTATCCAGGTAGATTTGAATTAAAAGCTGTTCATTGGTTCAAGTGCAGGGGGTTAACACGTAAAAACACTTCTGACAACACAAAAACAATTAACTACAAATTTTATTATTATTATTATTATTTTCATAAAAACATGATACGGAAATCTATGTCACACACACACACCTTTAATTAAATAAATTTTAACATACAAATTTAACTTAGAAATTTTTTATATTAAACTCAAAAACTACTCAGTTAATTTAACTTAACTTTATATATATATATATATATATATATATAATATACATATATACTGGGTGATCCAGATAAATGGGACCCATAAAAAAAGCCAAATATTCTTAATATTTAATTCCTTTCATAAAAACTATATATCATTCGAAAGAGTAGAGTTACAAGTTTATTATGAAATATTTATTTTTTGAAAATGACTCCTTTCAAATGTGCTCCATTAGTTGCCAAGCATTCCAGTGTTCTCGCTTGTAAGTTCTGCATCACTTTTGCAAGAGTGTGCGGTGGTATGGCCTGTATCTCATTTGTGATGGCGGCCTTCAATTCTTGCAAGGTCGTTGGGTTATTTCTGTAGACCCTACTCTTTAAATATCCCCAGAGATAATAATCTAAGGGAGAAAAATCCGGAGACCTTGCGGGCCATTCAACGTCTCCAAATCTTGAGATTAACTCGCCTGGAAACGTTTGACGCAAAACTGCCATGCAGTTCCTCGTGGTATGGCAGGTAGCTCCGTCTTGTTGGAACCAGTGATTTTCTAGACAAAGATCTCTTAATTTAGGAATGAGGAAATCGGTCAACATTTTTTCGTAGCGATCACCATTTACAGTGACCGTGTTTCCGGTGGAATCCTCGAAAAAGTACGGCCCTATGATCTGAGATGCAGTAAGACCACACCAAACAGTTACACGCTGACTATGCAACGGGACTTCGGTAATATTCAATGGATTTTCTGTTGCCCAGAAACGACAATTTTGTTTGTTTACAGTTCCATTCAAGTGAAAATGGGCTTCGTCTGACATAATCAAAGTTGCTAGAAAACTGGTGGTGTCATTTACCTTCTGTTGGATCCAGTGACAGAATTGTCGTCTTCGTGCGAAATCTCCATCGTTTAGTTGTTGCACTGTTTGAATTTTATATGGAAAGAGCATTAAATTTTGCTTGAATATACGGTGTGTTGTTGTTCCATATCCAACTCCTAACAGCTGAGAAGCACGTCTGATGCTTATGTTAGGATTATCCTGTACAATTTCATGAGTTCTGCTAATGATCTCGTCTATCCTTGCTGTGCGCACTCTTCCAGTTGGTTTTCTTTTTCCAATGCTGCCAGTTAGGGAAAAATTTCTGACACACCGACGGATTACTTTCTTAGAAGGTGATTTTGACATCTGAAAATTTGTCTTGAAAGATCTTTGAGCTGAAACTACACTTCTTCCATGCTCATAATATTGCTCAGTTATGAAACGCAGCTGTTCCACAGTCCATGCAGTCATCTTGAAGGGTTAGTTTTAACTAACACTTTTATTTGTTTTGTATCTTATCTTGTCTTGTATTGTCAAAACCTATACAATCCTGTACAAACTTGTAACTATCCTCTTTCGAATGATGCGTATGATTTTATAAAAGGACTTATACTTTAAGAGTTACAGGGGATTCTTTTGGGTCCAATTTCTCTGGATCACCCTTTATATATATATATATATACAGGGTGGGCGGAAATTAGCTCCCTATTTTGGATTGGTAAAAAAATACGTATATTATCCATTTATTTCAGAAGAAATAATATGAAAAGGTAGGCATACATGGTAGGTTTTCTCTAAAATTCAATGTGGGCTCCAACTCTTTCCACCAGCTTCTGGAGCCGCCCAGGAATGGCGTCCACTGACTTTAGCAGGAACTCCGGCGGGATAGAGGACATGACTTCCCGAATTCGGTCCTCCAGTTCTTCCAATGTCCTCGGTTTGGTGCGGTAGACTTCTTCCTTTACCCACCCCCAAAGAAAGAAGTCGCACGGTGTCAAGTCGGGGCTCCTGGCTGGCCATTGATGTGGACCACGACGACCCATCCAACGCCCAGGGAAGTGGGCATCCAGCCACTCACGGACAACAAGAGCGAAGTGCGGAGGGGCGCCATTTGCATAAATATCAGATCGTCGATGTTCTCCCATGTGCTGACAACCGGCCAGACCTCGTTTCGCAACATAGCAAGGTACCGCTCAGCATTCATGGTGTTGCACAGAAGGAACGGGCCCACAACCTGATCTGAGGTCATACCACACCACACCGTTACACTGAACCGATTCTGCCGTTTTTCAGCGGTAACCATGGGATCCTCTCCTGCCCAGTAGTGGCAATTGTGGCGGTTGACAAAACCTCCGACGTGGAACACCGCCTCGTCGCTCCAGAGGATGTTGCGGAAGAGATGGGGCCAGTCTTCATGCCAAGCCAGCATGATTTCCCCGAACTCCATGCGAATGTCGCAGTCCTCGTCCGAGAGAGATTGGCAGTAATGCGGCTTCCACGCACGCCAGTTCAGCTCCTTCTTCAGCACAGTTCGCACTGAGTAGCGGGAGAGTCCACTTTCCCGAGCTGCCTGGCGAGTTGACTTTCGTGGACTCCGTGCGAACATTTCCTGAACTGCCTGCACCGTCTCCTGGGCCCTGGATGTCGAAGGGCGACCACATCTTCGAACATCTGCCACAGACCCCGTGGTCATGAGCTTCGAGTGGCAGTTCTTGATTGTTTTCGGGTCCACTTGGGCACGTGGTCCGTGAATGGCCCGCCACCATCTTTGAACTCGAACGACAGATTGCCAAACTTCGTACCGTGCCGCCAACTGGGCACGCTCCTGCAGTGTTAAACGCTCAGCCATGTTACCCTTCAATCTGAAATGAAAAAAAAAAAATGAACGTTACAATTGTACCACTTTAGAGAACACACCATAACAATATAACAATACAATCACAATTTATACATAATTTATATGTAATTTAAATTAGGGAGCTACTTTCCGCCCACCCTGTATATATATATATATATATATATATATATATATAGGGACGGGGCCACCAGCTTGACCTTCGTGTGAAGAGAGACCAACACACGGAACCTAAACGAGGTGTGTGTGTGTGTGTATACATACAGTAATCCAAGTGTCTTGACAGAATCTTTAGTTTTTTAAATACAGAGAGCAGGGGCTAAGGACAAATGCCCACAAAAATGACCTCTCCCCCCTCTAGAAGAAGAGATCCAAAATCAAGATTGAAGGTTTTCGAGTTGCCTTATTTAGCTTTGATAATGATTGTATTGTAACTGATAAAAAAGTTAACATAATATGCATATAATAAAAGCAATTTCATTATTTCTTTCAAAATTATTTTGAGAAAATTAAACATTAGAGAAAAAGTCCCACCAGGCTTCGAACCCGTGGCCTTTTGAATAGAAAATCCCGTCGCTATGCCAACACGCTACCACAAGGTAAAAGCTAACAAAACTTAGTGTATATTTCAACACCCGAGAGAACGCAACACTTTCGCGACCAGAGGTGTTTTAAGAGTTTTTAGCTTATTAGGCGTTTGCTGAAGGAAGGTGCTTTGCTTACATATTTTATTCCGTATGAGACCGTTTAAAATTTAAGTGACTCGTGAACTTCATGAAAATGTTATTCCTTTAGTGCCTGAAGTTCCTTCCTGGTTTTGAATTCGCAAATTATTAATATAAACAAGTTATTAATTTACCAACTCTGGAACAGTCTTCCTCAATCCATCTTTCCTCCCGTTTATAATCTCCAATCTTTCAAATGCAGAGTGTCCAGGCATCTCGAAAACACTGGACCTTGATTTTGGCTCTCTTCTTCCTGTATGAGGTGGGGAGGACCACATTAGAAGGCACCCGCCCTTGGGCCTCCCCCCCCTTTTTCCTGCATCAAAAAATAAAATAAAGTGATCTGAATTTCTATACGCAAATTTTGGTTAGGTTATTTATTTATATTTTCAAGTACTTTCACAAAATGCTCACATATGTGTACAACGGGCATTCTGAGTACTGTACGATAGTCTCAATAAGGAAAATAATGCCCTCTATAGTCGCAGTGCTGCACAATTTGTCCATATATGTGGACAAGATGTACTTGTTCATATCATAAAATCAATCAATCAGATGTTAGACGTAACAATACGGCAGGAAAAAATTGTTCATTCAGTTATGTCGCCAAAAGGCACTAAAGGTTTAAGTTCTTACTGACTTAAACGTAAATTTTCTGTTAAAAATAAATATATATACATATATATATATATATATATATATATATATATATATATAGTAGAAAAATTAGAAACCCAGAAGATATAGGATCTCTACAAACCGACATGAACAGAATTTACAAGTGGACGGAAGACAACAATATGAAGTTTAACACTGAGAAATTTCAACTGTTGCGGTACGGAAAAAGAGAAGACCTAAAATCCATGGAATATTATACCCCAAATGGACAGGAAATTCAGCGAAATTCTAGAGCAAAAGATTTAGGGGTTGTAATGACTGATGATACGAAATTTGAAACACAAAATAAGTTAGCAGTAAACAGAGCAAAGAGAATAACGGGGCAGATATTAAGAACCTTTAAACGAAAAAATAGGAATGTAATGATTCCTCTATTGAAAACCCTGATCATACCCAAATTAGAATACTGCTCGGTCGTAACATTCCCATATAAAAAATAAGACATTAGACAGCTGGAAGGGAGTCAGAGGAGCTTCACAGCCAAGATCAAGAAGTGCAAAGAACTAAATTACTGCGAAAGGTTACGCGAACTAGACCTACATTCACTGGAAAGGAGAAGAGAGAGATACACCATTATTTACACTTGGAAAATAATGGAGAAACTAGTCGCTAATCTTCCTCTGAACCCTATAACTTCCCAAACAACAGTGGAAAGTAGAAAAGGTAGACTGTGTCGTGCTCCCAAATTAAAGGCGAGACAGGGAACATCCTTAACCCTGAAAGAAAAGTTTTATTGTGAGAGGACCAAAACTGTTTAATCAGCTGCCCAAAGACCTAAGAAACACGAAAGGAGTTGCAGTGGATATCTTCAAAAGAAGATTAGACACCTGGCTCAGAACAATCCCCGATGAGCCGGGCGTACCTGGCTATGTGAGGTGGAGAGCACAAGAAACCAACTCACTACTTCACCAGGCCAACTCGAGAAGAGGGGCGACAAGCTTAACCTTCGCGAAATGAGAATCGTCGCGCGGAACCTTTGTAAGGTTGTGTATATATATATATATATATATATATATATCTATATATATATATATATATATATATAATGTTATGTGTGGGAATGAATCATAAGGTTAATTAATTACTGGTTATTAATTAAACCACAAGTGAATTATTCATATAAACGTATGTATGAATAAGTATGGTAAATACCAACAATAACTGCCAAAGAAACGTAGGCATTCGGACGTGGATTTCTTCTACGTTCAGTTCAAACAAAGAGTCGTTGTTCGTGAACAGTTCGGGCATAAACGAAGTTTTATAAATTCTTAAAACACCTGCATGTTAAAATATTCATGTAATTTGGGGAGAAGGGCATGAATTTAATTGTTTATTCAATTCTGAATAATTCAGATAAAAATAACCTATGAAGGATACCCCGATACTAGGAAAAATAAATTAATATAGAAAATACATTTTCAAACAAAACGCAGGCATTCAGACGCGTGAATTTCCGTGTCTCACCTCAAAACAGAGAGAGGGTAGGAGAAAAAAGGCGGAAAACCGTTAGGGCAGTGCCTTCAAAAACGTGGTAGAATGAAGATCGTTCTCACGAACCCTGTGTTTTCAAATTAAGTAAGAATTAAAATTAATTCTTCCTGCAAGAACAAAAACAAGTTCTTCATAAAAAGTTAGTTTACGTATAAATTTATATGAACGGTACCG